>JALPQI010020720.1:0-13712 GCA_025490895.1 Thaumatotibia leucotreta | reverse complement strand
TAATTTCATTTACCTATTCAGTTATGACCTGTCACCATTTTTAGAACACGCATCACCTACCTAATTCTAATTAATATTTATTTTGTGTTTCAATGTTTGTTTTATTTGTACAGGGTTTATTTTGAAAGAGGCCCCGCGGGGTCATAAAAGCGAGTCGTGATTTGTGGGCGGAGAGAAACGAAAACTAGTTTGTACAAAGTTTAGGTACCTGTGTAATTTTAACGATAACACCTAATGTCGATGAGTGAATTATACATAAATATTCAATTTATGATGATGATCATGATGATTCGATTTATACCAAAGACTTTACGAGGTCCGGTACAACGCCGGAGGTGGATTAGAATCCACACGCAGCTGGTAAACTCAGCATTTCTTCTTTGGTCTTTATCAGCCTCTGTAGCCTAGTTGGTAGTCACCCTGCCTACAAAGCTAGAGGTTCCGGGTTCGAATCCCGGCGAGGGCATTATTTGTGTATTTATTTATCACAAATATTTGTTCCTTGGTCATGGCTGTCTATGTATTTAAGTATCTATATGTATCTATCTATTATAATTATATATCGTCGCCTGGTACCCACGTCACAAGCCTTAATTGAGCTTACTTTGGGACTAGGTCGATTTGTGTAAGATGTCCCAAGATATTATTATTATTTATTTGGTATACGACATTTAATACGTATAATCTAAATATTATTTTTACAGTAAAATCGTTGATATTCTATTCTGGGACAAGATGTTCCCTCCCACTTATCATTCCTAGCTAACCTTTTGACTTCTTCGTACGATAAATGTTCTAAAATTATACAACTACAGCCTAGTAAAGAATTCCGCAAATTGTAGGACATTAATCAAACCGATCTGTTCCATGGATTTTTTGTAGTATTTTCAGAATGATATGATTTTTACGTGGTACTGATGATGATTTGTACTAATAAATTAGACTCGAGCAAAAACAAGGCAAAATAGCAACAGCAAAATGCCAAAAAGCAACAAAGCAGTGTAGGTATATAAATTAGCATTTTTTATATTATCAAGCCACGATTAGAATGGAATTCGAAAGTACTGTTGACACAACAGTGTATAAGTCAATCTAGTATATATTCATAGTTATATTCGTATATTCATAGTTTAAGTGCAGAGACTTACAGACAATAGATTAAATTAATCACTCACTACATCTATAAACAACTCTTTCCTTGGTAAATGTTGTATCATTTGTTGTGTCTTCAGTACTTTCAAATTCCTTTCCGATTCCGGTTTAATATACATGTATGCTGGGATTTTTAGGTAGGTACATAGGTAAGGTGTGCTACCCTCAATTATTGGGACCAAAGTTATTGGGCTCAAATCTGTCTGCTCGGTTGCTTTAACTCATTTTTAGGGTTTAGTAGTAAAATAGGAACCCTTATACTTTCGCTATGTCTGTCTGTCCGTCCGTCTGTCCGCAGCATAGCTCAGCGACCGTTAGTACTAATTATTTGACTTTTCGCATATGTATACATATAAATCACGCTGATAAAGTGGTAGAATAAAATACATATATTCTTCTTTGGGGTACCTCCCCTTCATGAGAAGTGGGGTTGATTTTTTTATTGACTAAAATCCTAAAGTTAGGGGTCTCGTTGAATAGGTCTATTAAAATAATAAGGGTCCTATTATCTCCAAAATATTTTCTGTAGTCAATATTTTGGAGATAACCGCTGCATAATAAAAAAAATCTCCGTGAAAAAACTTTCGACCCGTGGTTCCAAAAATATGATAAAAAAAAATTATAGAGGCTTATAGAGTACATGCTCTTGGTCATAGCTGGAGAGCCAGTGAACCCTGAGAGTAACGGTCTCCCTGTAAGGTTAGAAATTTGTATACTAACGGTTTATGGAATTCTAAGAGCAATAGCCATGACCTGGCAGGCGTCAGCCCTGCACGTCATCAGGCCCTTTATTTTTTGAACTGTTAAGTAAATTGGGTTTCAAAACAGGCGATTACAATAAGCAGAAGTATATGACAGGTAATTGACCTGTCATATACTTCTGCTTATTGTAATCGCCTGTCATTTTTTTTTTTAAGATGTACAATAAATTAACTTTATCCTATAAATTTTTCAAACTTACAGAAACAAGTTTTGAAATCCAATTTACTTAACAGTTCAAAAAATAATGTTCTTAGAATTCCATAAACCGTTAGTATACAAATTTCTAACCTTACAGGAAGACCGTTACTCTCAGGGTTCACTGGCTCTTGGACTATCAGCTTTTTCATGAGTAACCAGTGATGCGAAGCGAATAAACCTTTTCTTGTTTTGTTAATAATATTTTAATAAATTCTTTAATATTTAGGGCACTAAAATGTTACCTATTGATATAAGGCTTAAATGTTACGTAACGAAATTGTGTATCTAAAAAATAAATGGTAATATTTACGCAGAAAAATATTTGCAACTAGAGCGTGTTGATGTAAAATCTCTTCACCGCGTAGGTAACCTAAATACTAAATAATAATAATGGTATGATTAATAAACATTTTTTCCTCCAAAGGCCGCAGTCGAAGATATTGTATAGAACACAATTTTAATTAATTTTACTCTTCGGAGGACCATATGTACTGAAAACGCCACTCGTTTCGAGCTTATTTTTTTTTACTTTTCTCGTAGCGTATTATTTTAGATTCCACATTACTCGCACGCGGAATTGGGTGAGATGCGGGGTGGATCCCCACTCCCCACCTCATCATATACGTACTGTGCGTTAAATTAATTTGGTTCGTCATTATTTAATAGATGATTATTACCTACGTATGTTTATATTTCCCTATAAAAACATGCAACTAAGCTTTTGCTAAACTAGCCTTTTAACTTAATTCGTATTGAATTTTCGCTTCCAAACATGCCTGTTAGGCGTTTTCTACGCTGAGGCAAAACTTTCCTCAGTACGGCTTAACCACACTGGACTTGTCTGGGCCGATTCGGCCTAATTTACTCTGTGGTAACAACACACCAAAGGCACTATACTAAACTTCATTTAATTTTACCGGGTTCTCTATGTGAAACTATACAGGGTAACTTTTAATAGGTTTTGAAATGGATATAGGTATGTTATTTATACATATTCCTTGTTATTCATAATGCGTATTTAGATATGAGGTGGCTAGCACGTATCGCTTGCCCGTTAGAGCGTTGTAAAAGACGCTTAGCCTTATAACCAGAGATCGGATGGATTTGCGACATTCTTAGTGACTTACGTCATTTTGATGACATTTAGTATGAGATGTCGCACAAAAATCCGATCTCTGCTTATAACTGATTGCATATACCCGAGAAATTCGACCGGCGTCCGCTGAGTCTGAGCGGCGCAGTGGTTAAAGCAGTAGCCGCGAAAGCCGAGGACGTAGGTGCAATCCCTACAACTTTGGTAAACTCAGTATTTTCATTTTAATGATATCTCATAATTATTTATGATAACCCTTATTCTACCCTTATTCCTGCCAGATTGGCGAAATCGTCAAATTCTTTGCGGGTTGTTGGCATTAAAATTTATAATAAGTTGAGTTCGGAGGTTAAAGGTGCCTTCCTTTGAGCATTATGTAAATCTTGTCAAGACGATTTTATTTAAGAAAGTATCAAAGAATTTTATAATAATTATTGACATGCCTAGATTATTTTATTATTGTTTTGTTTGCTTTTAAATCTTTTTATTTATTTATTGAATGTGTATAATGTGTATTGTGTGACATTTTGAGTATGTTTTTTTACTTTTTAGAATTAAGTTAATTTTATAGATCGTATTTAGGTATTTTAATTTTGTATATACACCGTGTTTTTATTGATTTCCGTTAAATTGGGAAGGTTATTTAGGTCAAAAATAATCAATTTCTGTAAGAAACTAGTGTCTTAACTCTTACTGTTATTGAGTTATTAAAAAATAAGTTTTATGACTGAACAAGTGTACTGCAACCTTTATTACATCCTAATGTTACTTATTTTGACATGTGCTGTCAGCAGCCGTCAGTCACCCCTGGGATCTTATTCTTAAGGTTTTCTCACACTTGCCATTACAATGATTATGTATGAAAACGGAAAAAAAAAATTTTTACGATTAACAAAAGGCGATATATCAGGCAACTTCTATTATTAATGTCCCAATTAACCTGTCCAATTTAGCGGAAATCAATAAAAACACGGTGTATATATATGGACATGTGTTTTTCTTAGCATTAAATTAATTGAATTTGAATTTGAATACCACACTGTTGCATGAACTAAAACATTGACATTAACTAAAACTATGACAGCTATGCTTAGTATTATTAACAATGGTTTTAAAATAAATAAACCGTGTATGTTGTTGGTATACTAGCACCAACAAACTTTAATTAGGAAAACTGAGTTCTCTTGTTACGCTAGCTCTTAATAGGAGTTGGGCTCTTGCTTACAAATGTTTACAAATTCACATAGCTAGTATTTTACACAATCAATTTAATACCACAGTAGTCTAACTGTGTTTTTCAAGTGGAGCATTGTTTCTTGTTTATGAAGTGTGTGAAGAAACAAGAAGAAAACATTGCGGTTTTTCTTAAAGGTATTAAATATTCTCTCCATTGATTACGCATTAGTAATATTTCAGTTTTGGTGTTGTTAATTTTTATAAAAAAAAAGAGTTCAACGGGCGCTACATGCTTTTTTTTAATACAATAGACATCAACGCGTTTGACTTTGTACTCGCGCACACACAAATTATAATCGGTAGTAGTTAAGCTGTAGGTACTCACAGGTAAACTTGAAATTATTGTTATTGAATGGGATGAATAACACCCAAACCTACGATAACATAAGATAATTGACAGTTTATTGCAACTAGCTCTTCTACTTTCTACTTTATCACTCTTCAACTATTTGTTGATAGCTCATTATTTATTAGATTAATAAATAACTGATTTCGGTAAAAAAATTAAAAACTAAATCTAAAATCTACATAATCCTAAAAATATAACATAAGTACATACAATTACGAGTAGCCAAATATCAAACAGTTATTCATTTAATTTCAATTCTCGTTTCGAGAACTCTCAGTTCACCGAAATTAATCGAGCGCATGCTATAAATATTTATTCGAACCTCACACTATTAAAACATTTAAAATACGATGAATAATTTAATTGTAAACGTTTAAAGGCTTCAGTGACAATAAATGGTACGTGGGTTGTATGAATAACTAAATTGGCCTCAGTTTGTTTTCGCAGAAATGTTATGTTTAGTACTTAGTTCGCATATTCACAAAATATAGTATCAACTAACTGGAGTATCAATAAAAACAACATAATTTAACCCTTAAGTGCATAGTGATGTATATACGCATCATGTATTCTGGACTCTGTTGACAGCACCTCAGAATTCAAATTTGAATAAATTGTTGTCAAGGTCATGCATTTAAGGGTTAAACGATTTTTAGATGGAGCTCTTACACGAGACACTATTTTAATTAGAATAAAATTTAGCAGAGATTTTAAGGTTCATTAACAAAAAAATATAAGTAGATAAATATTTTTTACAAATGGTCTCCAAAAAATCCGACGGCGAAGCGCAAGATGCTCATAATATGAGCAATATTCTGAATGTCTCGAGCGATACACTATAATTATCTAACATCAAGATTTCTTAACAATAATTTAAGCTAAAACAAAAAAAACGTGTCTAAATTAAGTATTGTAAAACACTTAATTAATCACACTACCTACTACATATACACCGTGAGCTGTTTAAACCCGACCGATTTTAACAGTGTATTCCCGACGACATTTAAAAACTATGATGTCATATAAACTTTACTGGATATCGTATAGTTTCAGAGTTATTACCATAAAAAAAAACATATATTCTAATTGTTACTCAATACAAAAAGTCTTTTTAACGGCGTTGGTGCCATTATGGAAAATAGTCTCAATAATCTCATTAAAAGATTTTAAAAATTGAATACGTAAACCTTTAAAAAATGAGGTTTTTTAAAAAAAAAGTAAAACTCATTTTTAGTGCCAGTTTTATAAATACCTTACATTTACTTTTATGCTAAAATACATTCAAAAATAGTAATAAGAAAATGAAAAAAAAAATCGCTAAAGATTACATAACTCATATAATATTTTTTGTTTGATTTTACATTAAAAATGCGTGGTTAAAATATTTCGGGTCATAAGAGCCCACGGTGTATACTATTAAAATATATATTTTTTTAATCTAACGGGTCGAATCAGTCGGGGTATGATAATGAGATCTCGGAAAAATAGATCGACGTCGGTTTTTAACAATTTAATGAATTTGGTGATTATTTTTTATTGCTCGGAACGTAAAAGAAATTATTTCTGTAAATGGAAGGCGCAGCTTACCTACTGATAAGCTGGAAGTACTAGTACCCGACGCTGTACCAATACTCGTCATTATAGCTTGAGTTGCCATCGATAAGATAAAATCAACTATTAGGACATTTAAAAAACGATGATTAATGTATGTAGGTAGTACCTTTACTTTAATGCTACATATCCCAACTTTGAAATAATTCGCTTATATCTAAATTATTTCCATAATTTTAAGACAGGCTGACGTTTATTAGGACTGAGTGTTAATATTTTCAATATCCCCATATGTGACATTGAAACTTGTACTATGTGCCATCTAGTGGGGCTGCCAGCAGAAACACCTGACGCTTACTCATACAATGGAGTTGACGAAGAAAATTTGCAATTTTGAGAAATTGTGATATTGTCACTCTATAAAATAATTGCTATTTACCAAAACTAACAAACTCCTCTCCCACAACACATGACAATACTTTATGTAGATTCAAATAAATATTCTTTGTTGACATGTTGCGCACTAGTACTTCCACCTTACTGCTTTAATGAAATTAGTTTATTAAAATGAATTCATTTTGTTTATCTGCATGACGTAATTTAATTTAGTTTGCGAATGCTGAACTGAGGTTAACCATATTTGTTTAATATTAATTTTCGTTTTTGTGAGTGTGAATAATTAATAAACTAAAATACGGAGTGAAATCCGAGATTACTACCTGCAATCTGAAATATTTTATTCAGGTTTCATTAGTTATGTTGCATTTACTAGTTTTTAAATTAATCTTCTTGATTTTAATGTTATATTGTACATAGGTTTTATATTTACAATTTATTTGGAAAATATATCTTAATTTTTGGAAACAGCGAAATAAAAGTAGACACTAGTCTTTTTGTCATTGACAAATTCACTAGATAGTTACATTTTTGTCTTACCCATACCAATTTAGTCTAATACGTAACATGGTTATGTAAAGTACATAAACATGTCATCTAACAAGGAAGGGTACCTACTGTCCGGCTCCGAGCTGGTTGATTTTTATATATGTTTTAGAGAGTCAAAAAAGCCGATACTTATTTTTTAATTACTGCCAGCTATTTTGATTTAAAATATGAGTTTGAGGTGTAAAAGCAGAACACGTGACCATTTTTTTCTATAAAATTAAAAATCGGTAATGACTTATCAATGTGATTGACCAAATCTCTCTAAATAAATTAAAGGGTTTGGTCACGTTTCAAAACTTTAAGAGATAATTTTTCCCTACAGATTCTGACTACACTATAACACATGAAATCGATCAAATTGAAGCCGGACAGTTAGATACCCTTCTTTGAAAGTCCGTCTGCTTGCAATCACGGGCGTAACGTAAAGGTGCGTTCAAACTAAAAGAGCATTCGCTGTTCTAACCTCCCGCTCTACGAAATTCGATCGGTACACAAAACGTGATTGGTTGATTTCGTAGAACGGGCGCTAGAACAGCGAATGCTCTTTTGGTTTAAACGCACCTTAATGCCCGTAACATCAGGATAATATTCAAGTATTAGCTAGTTTATGCTTTTAAGCCCTATCGTCAGTAAATCTTTCCTATTAAATATGCGTATTAGGAGATAAAGCGATCACAGTAATGTGTCCACTATGATGACGCTGCTGCCCGTCATCAATCTTCTATCCAAGAATAGCGAGTGACACTTCAATCCCTTAGTCGACTCTTATGACACCCGCGAGAAGAGTTGGGGAGGTGACAAATATATTCTTACTTCCGTCACTGCATGGCTATTAACGGCTATTAAGTCTCGCTTTTAGTTATTTAATCATGAAAATCGAGGAAATTTATATCAATATTAATATTATTACATCTCTAACATTTGAATGTTAGTTTAACCTACTCAGTTTTCACCCTGTATGGTAAATTGGGTCAAGGCCAGACGGAACCGCAGACGAAGATTACACAATACACATGCTCGGGTCGTCACTCGGTCGGTGGGAATAATTCAGCTTTGTCCCTCTTGGTACCTTTGTTCAATTCGCAAGAAACAATGTCGGTTTTGTTAGTAAACAAACAATTTCATAATTAAATCAAGGTTTTTGAAATAAAACGATTACAAAGGATTATATCGTGTATATTAACACTGTCATTGCCAATGAGTGCTACGCGTTACGCTTATAGCCGATCCCGTGATTTGAAAATGGACCTCCCACAGAGAACTCCCCTCGGGAATTCTCGACGCTCAGTGTGATAATAACTTTCATTACATCTATTTATTTATTTTTATAAATAAAAAGATAAAATAGTTTAGTCAATCCTGTTGACAGCTAGGTTTTCGCTGTGAAAATTTCGCTCCTTGTTTATTACCAAATATGTTTTCCTTGGTAGTAACTGTTTATGTATTTAAGTACTTGTCTACATGTATCTCTCTATTATATACAGTGTGTATATGAAATATAGCCGCATATTGTAACCAGACGTAGATTTAAGTATTATAATCTTACTTTTATGAAAATTATTAATTTAGCGTTAACTACTATGCCGTAATTCATTTTTGTTTTTTTTTTTGAGCAGCAATATACGGCGTACACTTATCACTAGTGACAGTTGTGACATTACGATGTTTATTGCCAACAAACAACAACAAAGCTTTACATTGCGTGCTGAATTATTTTATATGAAAAAAAAAGTTTGCTTTTTTTTTAAATAATTTTACGATAAATATATTAATTAGTGTCTATACTAAGACCCCCTAAAGTTTGCGGTTATATCAAATATACACGCTGTTTAACGATATCGAAGATTGGTACTAACGTCACAAGCCTTATTAGAGCTTACCGTAGGACTAGGTCTGTTTTGTGTATAGTGTCCCAAGATATTAATTTGTTTATTTATTTCGTCACATCTCTGTTTTTACCCTGTATATAGGTCAAGAACAGATGGAACCGTTACGTAGACGGCGCTTGTCACTCGGTAGGATTAATTTGGCTTTGTCCTTCTTAGTCGTACCGCTGTTCGATTTGTGGAAACAATGTCTCTTTACTTGTAATAGGGTAGGTACGATTTTATTAATAATCCTTATTGTTTATTTATGGAAATATTATACGAGGCATAAATAAATAAATATCGTCGGACATCTTACACAAATCGACCTAGTCTCACAGTAATCTCAAATAAGGCTTGTGAAGTGAGTTCCAAGCGACGATGTATAAAGTAGACAGATACATACAGATACCTACTTAATATATAGACAGCCATGACCAAGGAACAAATATTTGTGATAAATATATACACAAATAATGCCTTCGCCGGGATTCGAACCCGGAACCTCCACCTTTGTAGGCAGGGTCACTACCAACTAGGTTACGGAGAATGACAAAATATTTTAAAAATAAGATACTATGTACATGTTCATTAATAACGACCAAACGGGACTTAATCGAGTAAACTTACGGTTAATACCTATAAAATTATCCTGACGTTTCGGGCATGACGTTACATCTGTGGTGGCAGACAGGCAGGGAGTACAAGTTTATTTGACAATACATTATTAATATCCGTGGGGCTGCTATAGAATTTAATTATTTATTTCTTTATAATGTCACTCTTATAACCAACGTAATGACACGTCGGTTTAGATTTAATTTAAAACTATAATAAAACATAAAATTTGATAAGGTAGGGTAATCAATTTTATCCGACCAATCCGCTAAATATGGTTAGAATGTTGAGCACATAGATATAAATATGTACTTTTTCGTGAACAACGGCTTTTCAAGGCTTAAAGCGACATCCTTTTTAAAACCCATCCGTGCTCGACATTTGTCCTCTTTACAGCCCAAAGCCGACCCTAAATACTTTATTTGAATAATTATAACGGACTGAATAAGGTCTGACCAAAGTCACTTGATTGGCCTTTGTCTGGCTGTCATGCCTATATTATAATGATAGGACGTCCTAAAAGTTTTAAAAATATTTTTTACTCACAAAATAATGGGCAACTTAAGTAAAATAACAAATTATAAATATTAGATGTCATGTATATAGTATTATAGTATAGTATTAAGTAGTGTGACTACTGGGGAAAAATTTAAAGTACAAATCAAAATATTTAGTTAATAAATAATTTGATTTATGTTTTCACCTATACGTTTAAAATAACAAAGTTAATGCCCAAAGGAAATATTCTCTTTAACCCTTTATAGGGCAAGATTTTTTTTTGAGCAATCTTCTTGATTTTTATTTAAAAATTTCTTAAAATTCCTGGAAAACACCGGAAAAGCGAGAAAATTGGCGGTCAACCATATGACCGTTGATCATTTCGTGTTACCACTGGGGTGGTCATCCATTTGACCAGTGCTCATGCAGTGCTATACAATGTGGTCAATATATTGACCACTGCTCATTTACCTAGGAGTAATTCAAAATATACAATTACACATCTTTTAAGAAATAATATTATTTTTATTAAATAATTAACGTTTAGACTCACAATTTAACATTGAACATCTAAAACATACAAGAAATAAAGCAACACGTTAATGTTTCTCATGGTAGAAACTGGCGAGTGAAAAGTTGACCTGAACTATAAAATGATAAGGTTATATTATCATTACTGATTGCAATTTATCAAAAGTAATGATTGTAAATAAAACTACATTATTCCTGTCTTTGATATAAATTACTTACAACAAAGTATATTAAGTTTTAACATAAAAATACAGGACTCGAACGTAAGAGGGAAAAATACGAATTGATTATTTTTTTACCGGCAGGTTCAGTGCAAAGTCCGATTATTCTTGTAAAAATGAATGCGTTTTCATAAAACTGCACAAACAAGACTCAATTATAGATATTCTCATGTTAAAACCTTACGTTTTTCACAGTTTATTATTTTTTAACGAGAAAACCGCCAATAAATTATGACATAGCTGTCAGCTATCAATTTTTTTTCTCTAATAGGGCAGTGGTCGCGTTTGAGACCGGTTTTAGGTCGCGTCAAAAATATCGCTTTATTTTGTCTATGGTTCACGCGCTCGCATTTGAGACATTTGCCCATTCACGGTTTACACAAATAATCAAAAAATACGTTAAAGACATAACACATTTTTAAGTTTGAGCCTCCCAAATATAGGTATCCAAGTGGTCACTTTTGCGACCGAGATCGCCATTTGCCCTATAAAGGGTTGGTATGAAGTTCCTGAAAACCATTGTAAAAAACAAATGTATTTTTAACAAAATGTTGTTTCTTTCCCGTTCATATTTATCGATTCAATTTTATAATTATCTATTCCGGTCCATTTAGAAACACTCTGCGAAGCTTATCGCAGCTGCCGCGTCCTTACATCTGTTTTATCTCATTAGTATTGTTGGCGAAAGAATTCTGAAACGGGGCGGTCAATTTGGACTGTAGATTACATCCAATTAGATCATGCTTTATGATGTCATATCACTTCACTTCACTTCACCAGCCTATATAATACAGTACCGGTCATAAATTTAAGTTCGCACCACGATTTTGATATGAAAACGATTTTTTCGGCTATCATTTTTCCAGCATTGAAACCAACACTTGTTTTCAACTAATATGTGGCTGATTATTGAACTATTCCTTTTCAATTACCCGTTACTTTCGAATAGGTCGGGCAACTCACTCCATCGTAGGCCACATCTCTGCCCTTGGCTAGTCTGTGGCCATGAGTAAGCCTATTTCAAATTAAAAAAAAAAAGCTTTTGGTAGTCATGCCCACGCGGTGATCAAAAAATTACAACTTCACTTGCCTATGAATTATTATCGGATCCGATGTATACAATTGTCTGATTTTATGGGAAATTAATATTAATTTGCTCTCGAATCAGCAAGACATCGGTAGAAAAAATATTTTGCGGTTAACACTGAAAAAAAAAATTGCTCCTAAGTCTATTTTGTATCGAAATCATGGAGTGAACTTAAAATTTTGACCGGTACTGTATATCAGTCCATTGCTGGACAAAGGCGTTTCCTATTACTTATGATAGGTACGTATAAATGCATTAGGAGGTTACCTAAAATGGTCATGGTCACTATTTTTTTCTGAAGCCATGTAAAAAACAGAGCTAATATTTTATCTAACATTATTAAGCGTCAATTACTAAAACAACTATTTTTTAAATTGGTTAGTGAAAGTTAGAGACAGAAACTAGATAATAAATATTTATGTCCCAATAAAATTTAGACAAAGTATAAGTATATTGTGGGGTATAAAAAGACGCAAATTCGCCTTTAGTCATTTTACTATTTTGAGCTTGACAAAAAGCGCGATCCACTCAAGACTCGTTCAACAGCTGCCGTATCATATAATTATGTTGGTGGTGTGCTGACATGTCCAAAGTGCGCACGTACCTTTGGTGCTAAAATAGGATATGTGAGCCATCAAAGGGCGCACCACAGAATGGAACAGCTACATTCTAATTATTAATTTAGTTCCGGAGGAAAACAGTCGCTGTGGCCGAAACCGGCCAAGACGTCATCATCATCATTTTGAAATTTATTGAAGTATTGGTTTTTTAAGACCCAGGCGTGTCTATGTTTTAAAATAGTAATCTTTATACGTCGTCATATTTACTTACAGTCAATTAACGCATAAAAATCCTAATAAACTACCATTTTGTCGGTATGCACAATCTAGTAGCAAGCACCGGTACCGATCTTCGCATTGGACAACGGAACACGCCAGCTATTACGACTAAGGAAATTAATTTCGAAATATAAATAAATTCCATTTGCTTCTGCCCGACGAACCGTAACACATTTAGAGTGGGGAGAATTCCTCCCGAACCGTTTTGGCAACAATTTAAGCAGGAATCGCAAATGTTTATTTGTCGCGTCGCCTCGGGCGGCGTCGTTATAGGTCTTTAATGGCTAATAAAATGTCACCGCTTCCACAGATAAGTGTTCACCTGAACTGCCTTTGCACTTTAAGGGAGGCAAACAAAACGCTTTCAGCCTTCATTCAGTGCCTCGCCGCGGTAATTACCACACTATCCTTTCATGTTTTATTCTGCGTTTTGCGGTTAGCGGGAAGTGAAAGAAACTTCGGGAGAACGGCGCGGTTAATTGTTTTGTATACGTAAAAAGAAAATAGTGCTTAGTATTTCAATGTGTAGTACCTAATACGAATGATACTTTTGTAAAGTAGCTTTTGGTGTTTAGGTTCTTACTAACAATAATTGTCATTTGTCATGCCTTTATTGAGCTTACCGTAGGACTAGCTTAATCTGTGTACGATGTCATTTATTTTATTTTATTATTTATGGTAACAAGGTACATCATCACTTTATCACTACTGTAATCGCTAACCCGCTTGCCTGTGGCGATTATGGGCATTTACTTCATAATGCATAA
>JALPQI010020719.1:0-17769 GCA_025490895.1 Thaumatotibia leucotreta | reverse complement strand
TTGTTGTCGTCAGTAGGCTTAATAATCTTATGATGGTACTGCGTCAAAGGTACATTTAGACCAAACGAGCATTCGCTCATTCTATCCCCCACGAAATTCGTTCGTTATACAAAACGTGATTCGTGGAAATTCGTTAATATCGTAGCGGGATAGAATGAGCGAATGCTCGTTTGGCTCAAATTCACTTTAATCGTTTGTCAACGCTGCTGTCACGTTCTAACAAGTATACAAGTGTGAAAGTGACACGTAGCACGATAAATAGATAAAACGGGACCATTATAAGCCACCAGGTAACAAGTATTCAAGAGCGAAACTGAGGAGTACCTCGATAAGCGGCAAACGCGTGACCATCATAAACCATCCGGCTACCAATAGTACCAATCGATGGTAAAAGAATTCACTATGCAGCAGTCAGTCAAAATAAATAAATATCATGAGACATTTTTACACAAATCGACCTAGTGTCATGTCATGGTAAACCCCATCAAGTCTTGTGTAGTCAGTACTAAGCGACGATTAATTCATAAGTACACTTGGCTGCTAAACAAGTACATATAGATAATTAATTAAGTGCATACAAAAGAGCAATGACTAAGAAAGAGTGTTTTTTTTAATTCACTAAGTGATCCTCTAACTTGGATTTCAAACCGCTTTAGAGGCGAAGTCGTCAAAAGTCAAAAAGAATAAGTAGTAAAAAAAGTCTTCGAGAATTGTAAATTTTGTTGGACATGGGCTTAGCGGTATAATCTTATAGCATGTACACACAGGTAGATTAGCAACTCACTAAAATAAGTAATAGCAAAGTGAATCCCACCGTAAAGGGCTCGAAACTTCAAAATTTATTTAACGTGAAATACCTAGTCAATCTCCACACTTTTATTTCATTTAACCGAAGACAGTTTTCAGTCTAGTTGTTCTACTTAGGTACTTAATATTAAAGTCTTCTTGATAGATAACCACATAAGTATACGTTCCAGGTATTCACAACACAAAAAAATGTATAAACTATTCCTATGCTAAATTTAGATGTTGGCCAGTAATGTCTGCCGGTTGACTACACTCCTCCCATTCAAATTGTGCAGTAACTTTTTTAGCCGACCTTCTCTGCCACCGGCGTGTCTAGATTGCCTAAACACCGAGTGACAGTGTTGTCCTGCGTAGTTCGGTGGTAAACCCCGGTAATTGGTGAAATTCCGCGGTGACGGCGCGTACTCGCGATTTGTCAGGCGACGCGGCGCGCATGCGTGCCTATTGCTGTTTAAAAGGATTTTGTACCCGGCTGTGGGTGCCTTTACAACTAAAATTATTTTACGTTGGCGGCAAACAAGCATACCGTACTCAACCTGGTGTTAACCGATCCATCTATGCGGGAGTTCTGTAACTATGGAGTTGACGACAGCTCAGAGTGCGTAGCCAAGTTGCCAATCGCTAACGCTCAGTAGTTTCTTCATCGTTGTCAAAATAATGAAAAGGAAAAAATATAGGGTACAGTAGTAGGTATTAATGTAATGGTTAATTTTTAGTCTAAGTTGTGTCCATCTATCAGAAATATGTCGGCATTTTGAATCGTAACTAAAAGTTATTAATTAGTTCTATAGCTCTGTGCGTGCACACAGGGTGCGTTGGAAGTTTGATGGGTGCGGATTTGATATGGAATAGTAAGGAGATCTCTAGGGCGATTGTTAGGGATGAGGATGGCTATGCGCTCGAGCACGGATGAGTTATCAATATGTATACCAATATTATTTAGTGCAACAAAGACAGTTGCGTTTTGTTCGGGACTGAGCGTTAGCAAATGGCATCTTGGCTACACGCCCTGAGGATGCCCTGAGGTTAAAATTCTGACAAAGAAGAGAGATTAAAGGGGGTTTAAGAGTGCCATGAAGGAGACAGTTTTGTTATATCTGCAAGTTTACCGTGAATATTGAACCACAACTGTTTCTGTCCTTCTAAAATCCTACAGGGCACTTACATGTACGTTTTCAACCCTTTAAAAATCTGTAAAATCCTTTTCAGAAGGGTTCTGTAACTCCTTGAGGAAACCGCTGCTCGGTAACATTCTACAGCCCGAACGTCGGCGGAAGGAAATTCTATGTTAGCTACGCTTTTTGTGGGCCTATCGCGAAGGACGATTAACGTGCCTCTCTGCCACACTTACGTACGAATTTACAAGAGAGAGAGAGACGAGAATTCAACCGTGGTTGGCGGTAGGCGCTCTGGGGTGCTACCGCGAACTCCGAAATTGTTTTTTAGGGATTTGTCTCTGTCACTCCAACGAAGGCGTCATTACAGCGACAGAGAAAAATCCCTGAAATTTTCGGGTTTCGTAGTTCGCTGTAGGGCTGCTGGTCGGGTGTTGAAGCGGTGGGTGCAGTTTGTGAATAGTGGGCTCCGAGCGTGGGAGAGAAGCGCGTGCTCCGGCGCTGGTGACGTGGTCACTTGGTCACTACAAACTGGCGCCTCAGCACGACACAGTAGCTGTTATTGAGTATTTAACGTATAGATTACCAATCTTAAACACAAAAACTCTCCTGAAACTCATTCATAACTACTAAAATTCTAAAAACTCCTCACGTATGGAGCGAAACATGTCAAGCATTTTCGGACTAGAAAAATAAGCCGCGTGAAATATAATTTTAATATTTACCGTATAATGGTGCTCACATAGTGCATAGATGTTATGTCTTTCCTACTAGATATTACTCGTATTTCTGTTACATGAATCGATTGCAAAAAATTGTACATTGGTAACACTTTACCAAAGTTAGTCAAAGGACTATATGGATATTGGATAACATCTGCGAGGAAAAAAGACAATTTCAGCTGTATCAACCAGACCGTGCAGAAAATTATTATGAAACGTAACTTCCGCACTGGTACAGTAAAGTGTCGCATTCTGTGTTGAAGTTTACCCTTGAAAAGCGCACTTTCTGCGCACTTGCATTGTAAAATAATAAACACTTTACACACCTCTCGCCCCACTTACACGGAAAACTTATCGGACACTGAAACTGTGAAGTGAGAAATTCTGCATGCATACCGCAAACACGATTACAATCTTTTCCAGTGTTTTGTGAATCCTAATGAGCTGCTACTTAACCGCAAGTATTTTTGTAGTTAAGGTGATTCTGCTTGACCAAATTGCTTACTAAAATAGTAACACGAGCGTATTTCTGCATCTAACGGACACAACATGTTTTTCGATTAGGGTAGGTGCAATTCTATAACTGTGCTTATTTTATATATTGTTTATATATTTTGGGGTTTTTTGCATGGACACTGGATTTTTCACTTACCTAAATTTTTCTACAATATTTTTGAAGGTTTATGAATGCTTAATAATTTTCATCACACTTGCTGTCTAAGCGCGCCATAGCACGGCAAAAAATAATTAAGTTATTTTCATATCGAATATTTTTGATGAGTTGAGTTGCGTTATTACCTTGTTAAGTGTTTCTAAGATTTAAAAAAAGTACCCACTTTGAAGACCTCGAAACACAATATTATGTAAAAAGTATTAAATGGCCATGTTTCATAAAATTCTACCTACCGTACTGTCAAGTATCAGACATTCGAAATATATATGGAATTACGAAATACGATTTTTCAGACATTTATCTGATAGATATATTTTATTCGCGGATGGTGAAACAGACCCAGTATCGTCGACAAAACAAATTAGAACGACCAAAGAGGACATTTAAGCACTTTAAGCATACAAGTCTGCGTTTTCTAATCAATGAAAGAGCTTTCTTGGTAACTGTATAATGTAGACCAATAGCGTAGGTGGAGCAGATTGTCACAGGCATAATCTTGTGACAAGCTATTAAGTCTAAGAATAGTCCACAGGTCCGACGACTTGTTATGCATACTGGTTCGTCAACAGTATTTTATGCAAGTTATTGTCTGTGGGCAGGCTTGTCGAGTGACATAAGCATGCACATCCATCACTGAGGTGACGTCACTAGTGTCCACCCTTTTGTCCTTCAGACGATGACGTTAGGTATCATTATTCTTGTTGGTCTGTTTCTAGCGAACTTAATTGAAATTACACTTGTCTTGTTCTTCAAATGAAAGCAATTTTTTTGGTGAATTATCAAATATAGTCCGATGAGCTTTAAGCTCTACCAATGTTACGTTATGACTATTGTCAACTCTAAAAACTCTGAATAGTTGATTCCAGTCTTTTTCAAAATTTCTAATTCAAATCCAATTTGTTTATCCTCAGATATGGAGTAATATACGAGTAGTACATTAAGTACAATACAAATGCGAAAAACATGAAATCCGAAACGAGTAACGAAACGATAACACGACAGAAGGGAGTTTTTAAATGGACGCGAGTTACGAATTTCCCGTGGGCACGTGTATCATACGACGTTTTTCAGTGGGTACCTATATTTACTATCTAAGTAGGTATCTACAGACGGCCCTCCGAAGTTTTCGACCTTACATAAAATGAACCACTTCTCGCACTATAGCACGTAAAAAAGCACCATCTGTAATTGAAAAGTGCATTTTTTATCTGACTAGTAATACAAAACATGACCACGAACGCAAATGTTTACTGCACCACAATCCGCAACATCAAGATACATTTTTGCATTTAACTTTTGGGCAATTAAGTTAATTGAAGTTGTAATATGACAAGTATCCGTGGAACTGTGAGCTGACGAACTAATCAACACTAAAACTGACTTTAAACAGTTGTGCAATTAACTGCCATTCCGCGCGAGGTTCCAGAGAATTAACAGCCCACTTGCTGGCCTCGGAATTCGAATTTGGCCATTCAATATGCGAATCAGACCTTATTTCGAATGACTAAAGGTGTCAACAACTATGAGATTCGAGAAGAGAGCTGCGAAATAAAATTCAGTTTTTTAGAGATATCAATACCTAAGGAAGTACATGGTGTGATTTCTCGTGAGAGATTTTAAGACCTATTCAAGCTCAATAAATTGCAAAGTTTTTGCCGTCATTATTTCTGTAAGAATGGCTGGTTGTGTTGGCAGGGTGTCCGCGGGGAGAGCGCGGGGCGCGGGTCGCATTCCCGGGCGCGGCTGCTTGGTATGCGCGGGAGCATGCGCGCAAAAACGCACGCCATTCTCTACGTCCCTAAACGTTCCATCAGCGATTGATTCCTGTCTGACTATTCAAAAAACATTCTGTCTTCAAATGCGCTCGCTTCTTGTTTAAGCTATCCTTTTGTATCCACACACAACCATGTGTAACATAGAGGTCAGACTTATGTGGGTGGATCAGTATTGACGCGCGCAGGGACCGCTGCGAACACCCGCCCGGCGACGACAGAACTGTCGAAGGATTCGGTTCACCATGTCCTATTTTTTAAGCCCGCATAATGAGTTGATTCAGCGGCCGAGCTGATCTACATTTCGGGTAAGAAAGGGGATTTCGTGGTTCGGAATGTACTCCGATTTTAGGATATCGCTGCATCAGTATGCGAATGCGACGCTCGGTATAGGTCGTATAATTCCTCCATTCGATTTCCCATGGTTCTTATGGATATGGAGAGGGCATCTGCGTCGTCGGTACTAGCTTACAGAGTGTAGTCACAGTTTTTAGTGATTGTTAGCCGGTCCACTGTCCATGCCTGGCGACAAAGCGATGTGTAATAAAAAGACAACGACGTACGAATACTAAACATGGAGACAGCGTTACATATACAGACGTTACATTTTGTGGCTTGGAACAGTTGGAACGTGGTCCCTAACTATTTGAAAGCGTATGTCACATGCAGTCGTGTGTTTGGGTAGTTGATATAACTGTAACCCGATCGCAGTGCCAAAAGAAAACGACCTTTGCAGTTCTTTCGCGTTGTTGGTAGTGATCATGGCCTGCTACCGTGAACACCGAAGTTCGTAAATTTCGGGGATTTGTTTCCGTCACTCTAACGAAGGCGTCATTAGTGACAGAGAAAAATCCCCGGAATTTGTGGATTTTGTAGTTCGCGGCAGGGCCGCTGCGGTGGTATGTACACGTACGGGTTCGAAACCCAGTTAGGGCATCTATTTTCGCATTTATTACCAATAAAAATATTTATTCCTTAGTTCAGGTTATTATCTATGTATTTAAGTATCTATCTATTATATACTTAATGCAGTTTACTGTAGAAACAGCATTACATTAAAATATTACTAATTGTAATATTAGGTCTAGGGCTACTTTACAATTGTCGCTTGACTCTTTTATTTTATTTCACATTTAGACTATTTTATTACAACGGAAATGTTTGTTTTGGTCATATTATATCAATCAAATATTAGACTTAAAATAGGATGCTGGCTCCAACGGTCAGGTACCGCTAAAAGCAATATTATACGTTCTTAACAGCTAACATGGTTATTAACATTACAAGGAGTAACTCCGAGAAGATGGCATTTGCAATAGCGCCAAAATATGGGGTGCTCAATAGTTCCAATATACATTGACTCCCGTTTTAAGTCGTATTAATAAAGGCAATATTGTTCAATTCTCGAATAACACAGTTTTGATCACAGTAACCTTTGTCCTACCTGACACGTCTTATATCCTAGCTGTAAGGTATACAAAAGCTCTCTAAGTATTCCTTCTGTGCGTGAGTCAGTCGCCGCTATTTGAGCAGCGGCGCTTTGTCGTCTGTCCACACTGGCTATTGACTCGATGTTTTCGGTATTGTTATACAACGTGTTGTACTTATTACTCTTATTAGCTTCCTTAGCTTTTGTTCGCTGAAGACGGGGTGTGCACTTGTGTAGGGTAACAATGTGAAATATTTGTAGCATTTGAAAGATATTCGTTTGTCTTTATAGACAAATCTTTAAAAGAAATGCGTAGACATATTTTGAAACCCCAAATTTTGATAGATGAAAATTTAAAGTTTGATGAGGCATTTGAAATTTATGTTCATATATCTGGTATTGTATAAAATAAAAGTACATTTTCGGAGGTGGCGTTTCAGTTTGCTCAGATCCGGAGGTACTGAAATGATTCCGAAATACCCAGTTTTGTAATTAGAATATCTAAGTATTACTATTTGAAGTTTGTTTTGTCCATTTATAGGTAAATTTTGAGTTATTTTTACTCAGAATCACTCTTTTGTTCCCAATGGAAAAAAAAATCCCATGGTTTTTTTCCTATTTTCTTACCATTTCCCATACACTTTGTACGGCGGTAACAAAGGAGGAAATCCGGAAAATTGTATGGAAAGCTTAAAATTGTTTTTTTTTTCCTTTTGGGATCGAAAGAGCTCGTGATTTTGAGTGCAAATAACCCGAAATTTACCCATAAATTCAAAATTATAAAAATTGATAACAAAAGGACTGCTCATTAAAAAACTTGGCCCACTTAAATATTCACCGCTAAGAGTGAACATTTGTTTGTTTAATAGACATCATACAACATGTAGTTAAAGGATTCAAAATGATCCTTCCACGTATACGTCTACCTATTGCTAACTGTACTTGGCTGGTATCAGATCTAGGTTGTGTTTTGGCACCGACCACGCGCCAGAGGCACGTCCGCACGCCGCACGCCGCGGGCCCGCACCGTTACCGCCGCGAAGACGCGCGGCGCCGGCTACTCTCATGCCACGACGGTTTCTCATTATACAGGGTGTAATCGATAAGTATTTACAGGCCATAATTCCGTAAATATGAAATATATCAGAAAACTTTTAAGTGGTATCGAAAGTACGTTACCCAACGAGTAAAATTACACTAATAACTATTTCTAAATAGATGAAGTAATATTAAAAATACTAAGTTAAAACGTTCCCATACATTTAGTATGACGACTTACAGCCGTAAAGAAAGTCGGGTGTCGTAAGAGATAAAACTGTTAAAGATTCGTTATTTGTACGAATACATTGTAATAAAATAATAATACTACCGTTTAAGAAATAATTAATTTAACATTTATAAAAATAGAGAGTTAACCTACTAAACGTATGGAAGGGTTTGAAGTAAATATTTGGGATATTTCTGATTTTATTTAAAAAAAGTTATTAGTGTAATTTTACTCGTTGAGTAACGTACTTTCGATATCAGTTAAAAGTTTTCTGATATCTCTCATATTTACGGAATTATGGCCTGTAAACACTTATCGATTACACCCTATAGATTGTGTTGCAAAACATGTAGGTACATGTTTTGACGACGGGTTTTAATCGCGCAAACTTAGGTACGTTTGTCTGCTCTGCCTGCGATCACGGGTGTAACGTCATGCCCGAAACGTCAGGATAAAATTAAGCGAGGATAACGTCCATTTGTCGTTCAAATATGAGTGATAATCGTGAAAGTTTAATACGAATAAATGTAGGTACGTTGTGTTGGCAATAGAAAAATGATTTGACGGCTCTTTAAATACAAAATACAAATAAATACAATAAATTATTTGTATTTGACGGCTCTTTGAATTATAAATCCTTAATCTAGGCTAGAAAAAAACAGGGTATACGTATTCGTATATAACACACGAGGTGGACTGATGACCACGGAGGAGTCCGCTGGATGCGGGTGGCGCAAGACGGGTAATTGTGGCAATCTTTGGAGGATACCTATGTTCAGCAGTGGACGTCTTTCAGCTGATATGATAAGTACATAAAAGTAGTCACGTGACCCGCTTGGTTGTTAGCTACCGCGGTATAAAAAGCGCCGGGGCCGGCGGCGGCGGCAGGACGCGGGCCGAGTCGGGTCGGGCGCTGCTGCGTGCGCGTGCGCCGCGACCAACAGATACGGCCGGCTCTCAAACTTTTTGTCCATAGACTTACCCCCTTATTCATAAGCGTCTACTAACTTAACAAGCCGCTAAGTATTGGTTGTCCCTTTTGCTCTTATAGACACATTGTTAAGACCGAAAGGGACAAACAATTATTAGCGGCTTGTTAAGTTAGCAGACGTTTATGAATAAGGGGGTTAGACACTGTACTTAAATGTTTTAATGACATTCGTAGGTAGCGAAGGCCTGCTAACTCTTGTCTCTTGCTTATCTCTGTCACTTCAACGAAAGCGTCATAGAAAAAATCCCGAAAGTTGCGAACGTCGGTGTTCGCGGTAGCAGGCCAGGTACCTTTTGGTTACCCGAATTGTAATTTATCAAATGATACAAAAAAAACTATAATAACGGATCATCATCATCATCATCATCATCATCATCATCAGCCTATGTTAGTCCACTGCTGGACGTAGGCCTCTCCTATTAACTATGCGTATGACGCATTAGGAGGTAAATGCCTATAATCGCCACGCTGGACAAGCGGATTGGCGATCGCAGTAATGTGTCCACTATGATGACGCTGCTACCTATCATCAATCTTGTACAATGGTCAGTGACACTTAAATCCCTTAGTCGACTCTTACGACACCCACAGGAGGAGTTGAGGTGGTGAAAAATGTATTCTTACTGCCGTCACCACACGGCAATACTATAATGAAATGTTTCTATTTTTTAATTTTTTTTGCCGTTATAGTTATCCATGAAATAAAATATTATAACGGAATTCATGGATTAATTATATCGCGTTTATTTATTTATTTAATTCCCGACGTTTCGAACACTACAGGGTTCGAAATTAGATCGCGCATAAGCCACCCGTAGGACTTATATACGATATAATTCGATATTGTAGTTTTATTTCATGTTTTAATGACATTCGCAGACCCTACCCCTCGTTTGGGTTTAGTTTATAAATATCGAAAAAGAGCTCACTCTATAAATAAAATAAATATCTTGGGACATCCTACACAAATCGACCTAGTCCTACGGTAAGTTCAATGAAGGCTTGTGATGTGGGTACTAGGCGACGATATACAGGGTGTAAGTCTAATACGGGCGAAGCTCTTAACGGGTGTTAGTTTAAGACATAATAAGTACATTCAAATAACTTTTACTTAAAATTAGAGCAACAAATTTTTCCATACAAAATAATTCGGCGCGCAATGTAGAGCAACATATGCGAGTTAAATACTCGTTGACAGCTAATTTCAAAAGCAAGTGACATAACTGCCATGTCAACAATAACAATGTTCGTACCTACATTGCTGCTCCGATAATCTTAAAAAAATTATGTGGGGTCATAATTAAGAGTAACTTTAAAAAGACCTTGTAATCTCTGATTACACTAATGAATCCCATGCCTGGTTTAATTGATCGCCTGTATTAGACTTGCACACTGTATATAATAGATAGATACATATAGATACTTACATACATAAACAGCCATGACCAAGGAACAAATATTTGTGATAAATAAATACACTGTCCTCGCCGGGATTCGAACCCGGAACCTCCAGCTTCGTAGGCAGGGTCACTACCAACTAGGCTACGGAGGCTGACAAAACTCTATATCGAAACATTATCCCATATGCATTATGCATGCGCATGGAAAAGTAAATATTCAAACACCGTGTTTTTATTGATTTCCGTTAAATTGGACAGGTTACTTGGGACATTAATCGAAGTTGCCTGGTATATCGGCTTTTGTTAATTTCGAAAAAAAAATTTTTTTTTTCATACATGAAAATTATAATGGCAAGTGTGAGAGAACCTTAAGAATAAGATCTCAGGCGACTGACGGCTGCTGGCGGCATATGTCAAAATAAGCCCTCCGGTCGACATTGGCCACTTCCTAATTTGTATCTTTCCAAAATTGTCCAATTCCAAATTCGTCCACTCCAACATCGTCCTTTTTCTGAATTGTCACTTTATACATTCCAAAATTGACTACTCCCTAAACAGTCATTTCCCTATTCGTATTTTCCTAACATGTCCATTCCCAGAATCGCTAACTTCCCAATTTGTCCACTCTTACAGTGTCCTTTTCTTTGACAGTCAGTTTCCTATAAGGTACATGTCATTTGATTTATTAAGTTGTTATTATTATATTAGCCTATTGTGTCCCACTGCTGGGCAAAGGACTCCCCCTCTTCTTCCATTTCATTTCATTTATTTATTGTTATGTCATGAAACTCATGAACATATTTTTATTCCATTCCTCCATTTCCATTCTTCTCGGTCCTGTGCAACATCCGGCCAATCTCTTAAAAAGGAGTCTAAGTTATCCCGCCATCGCCGACGGGGTCTACCTGGTCTCCGATTAGAGTTGTGGGGCACCCACTCTGTGGTTATTTTGGCCCGCAAATCATCCGGCATACGGCAGACATGACCCGCCCAGTTCCGGATACGATTCCTTAGTTTTACCTAATATGCTGCGTTCCATAGCTCGCTGGCAAACCCCGAGTTTGAACTTCTGAGCTTCCGTCAAAGACCATGTCTGAGCACCGTAGGTGAGGATTGAAAGTATGCACATATCCATGAGCCTCTACGTTTGAGTGACAGAGGTAGGTTTCCTTTCATGAGGTCTTTCATTGCCCAATAGCTTTTCCAGGCGTTTTCAGTTCGTTACACTTGATTTTTTTATAACACTACAGTGGCAAATAAGCATTCGGTTCGCCTGATAGAAAGCAGTCACCGTAGCCTATGGACGCCGGCAACTCCACAGGTGTCAAACGCGCGTTGCCGACCCGTTAGAAACTTGTACATACACTCCTTTTTTCCGCTCCTTTCAAATCCGCATTTCGTTCTCTTTCTAAATGTTTTTTTTTAATTTTCATTTCTGCCCTGCTGCTGGCAGAAATGAAAATTAAAATGAATTTTGTTCCCTGTTATCAAGGTTCTATGTTGGTAGCAACGCACAGAATAAACATTACCAGCGGTTGAAAAAAAAAACAGCCAGTATAGGTATTTGTAACGCGTACTTATAGCTGATATTAGACGGCACGAATTTGTCGGGTCCGATCCTTCGTGTACCTTAACCCTAAATGCCTTTTCTTGTATTATTCACCCTCGATACAATATACCATTTTGCTCCCTAGTAATACAATCTACTATTATTTACTCGCAAATGTGATGAAATAGTACATTACGATACAAGAGCGAAAAATAGGAAATTTAAAACGAGTCGTGATAAATTGAATCACGACCGGAGGGAGTGGTTTAAATCGACACGAGTTGCGAATTACCTCTTCGCACGTATATCGTACGACGTTTTACAGTACATATGGCCCTATCAATTTTCGACGCAGCCACGAAAAGTGCTCATTATAGCCTCAGGGTGGTAAAGTAACACCATGTTTACTCTGAAAAACATTGTATGTATCACGGGCGGTATAAGAAATACGAACTCGTGTTAAAATTAAAGGTCTCTGCCCACTAGACCGTAGCATACCATGACCGTAGCATGAACGTATCAGACACGGAATGTGAGACGACACGGACTACTATGCCCACTATAACGTGTGTACATCGTTTCATATCCGTGCTAAGCCCGTTTAGTGACCGTTGCATCCGCGTCGCAACCACGTATCATCCGCGTCGCAACTACGTATCATCCTCGTAGTATGAGCGATTCATATCCGTCGTTATCGTTCCATTGTCACAGTTTTATCAGTTTTAAATTGTTTTCGCGCCCTTTAGACTACTATCGCTCTGCTAGTATTTTCCTAGGAGTTTATTTCGACACCTATTTTTCTGAGCAGACATCGTAAACTGCGATCGAAATCCATTGAAGTAAGAAAAATTATTTATTGAGTAGGCTTAGCAACAAGCACTTTCGAATCGTCAGTTATGCTATTTATACATTTATATGGCGGAATGTGTTTAATTTATTAATATTATTAAAGTATTAAATTACACTTATCAATGTCTAGGTAACCTAGATACTGATAAATGTAATCTATGATATTAAACTAAAACTTCTTGGAATTGGTAAATATATTGCCTATAGATTTATGAGAGTACATTATGTTCTTGTCATGATTGTCAATGTGACTCCGTCAAGTACTGGTTTTGTTTGATTATTTTTACATCGTCTAATAGTTTTGGAACAATAATTAATTTTAAATAACAATGGAGCAACTGAAAAAAAATAAAAAAAAGATATATCGATTTTGTGTAGGTCCATATTGTAATAAAAATCTAAAGCAAGTTTCTTACCATGTAAAAAGAAACAAGTTGTGCAATCTATCTGGATAAATTCGTTAAGTCACACGACTGTTTCAAAATTGATATTTCTTTTAATTATTTTGTTTGTAAGAAAGGAAGTAATATTTTTCGATCTCGATGAAAATTTTCGGTTTGCGGGCTTACAATCAATTAAGTAAGTTTTTTTTCAGAAAATGGCGATGCTGATTATATTGAATGCGTTGTTTCGCCATAAGAAAATTATTACTCACTATCAAAAGTGAAAAATTTGGAGAGTTTTGGATAAAAATTGTAAATACAATACAAAAATGTAAATAGAACCCGTATGCTCACCGTTTCGCCGCCTGCGCACACCGTACCGGCAACGTTGCGTGCCATGCACGTAGCGTGTCGGGGCCGGCAAAATATTCTCGACGACAATTCTTGTCGGTCCGTGCATGGCACGCGACGGTGTTGGCCGGCGACGGAACGTCCTAGTGGGCATAGTCTCATACTTTTCCATACAAAGAATATTTTTTTGTCTGATACGTTCATGCTACGGTCATGGTATGCTACGGTCTAGTGGGCAGAGACCTTAATTCACACTCGTTCGTAATTTCTTATTAACCGCCCTTAATACACAATGTACTGTTACAGTACACATGGCGTTACATTATTATATTTTATTCGTGTTTAATATTGATAAAAAAGTAAATTATAAAGTAGACAATTTTGGAAGTAGTCAAATTAGGAAATTTAATCATAAAGTGGTCAAATTAGGAAAGAGCCTAGTTAGGAAATAGCTAAGTTTGGAAGTGGACTGGTTAGGAAAAAGTCAAGTTTGGAAGTGGACTGGTTAGGAAATAGTCAAGTTTGGAAGTGGACATGTTAAGAAAGAGACAGGTTGAAGAGTGGACAAATTTGGAAAGATACAAATTAGGAAGTGGCCAATGTCGACCGGAGGGAAAATAAGTAAGTATAGGATGTAATAAAGGTTGCAATACAATTGTTCAGTCATTAAACTTATTTTTTTAATATTTCAATAACAGTAAGAGTTAAGACACTAGTTTCTTACAGAAATTGATTATTTTTGACCTAAATAAGCTTATAATAAGCTAAATAAGGTGTATAATAGTATTGCCAGACTAAACATTTGAGAACCGCTGCTCCCCGTCACCGCGAGACAAAAACGCTCCTCATCAAGCATTCCGCGCTCGTCTATACAATATTTATGTCACTCATGCGCAGCTGCCGTCCCCGTCGCTCCCGCGGCGCGCGCGCAGGCGCGACAGGGACGCACGCAGTATTCATGTCACTCATGCGCGGCTCCCGCACGTCCTGCGAACAATGACTTACTTATTATACGTATAGCGCTCTATACTTGGCTTATTTTATAAGAACGGGACGGTGGGAAAGAGCCTCTTGTTTTTGAGAGGCTTCAAATTTATATTTAACCTTTTCAACGCCAAGAACCACTAAAGTGGCCGTGTGTTACCTAACACGCCAGCAGCCACTAAAGTGGTCATCGTGTGCTGTCAAAATAAATGTCTTGCTGACAGATAAGGTTTATTTTCGTTATTCATTAGTAAAGATGGCGTGTATGTCACAATTTGATGCGAGAGGGTAGGCGTTGAAAAGGTTAAAGCCACCTATTTAACAGCCTCCGTAGTCTAGTTGGTAGTCAACCTGCCTACGAAGCTGGAGGTACCGGGTTCAATCCCGGCGAGGGCATTCTTTACGTATTTATTCATCATAAATATTTGTCCTTTGATCGTGGCTGTTTATGTATTTAAGTATATGTTATATATATATATGTATATAATTATATTGTCGTTTCTAGGTACCCACATCACAAGCCTTAATTGAACTTACCGTGGGACAAGGCCGATTTGTGTAAGATGTCCCAAAATATTTATTTTTGAAGTTTTTATATTTTCATCATCAGCCTATCTCATTCCATTGCTGTACATAGATTTCTATCCCAGTACCTATTCCGTTCGCCAGTAGAAAACAAAAAAAAATAAACAAATATGGCTGACTTTTTATAGCACTTGACGTCTTTCATATCATTCTTATATTTCTCATACTCGTACATTCCTTATTTATCGCTTATCGTAAACGATTGCAAAATGGCATCTTGGCTAGGCTGCAGATGACCAAATGCACATTGGTCAAAAATAATATCGTAACTACGAAAGCCGTACGTAATATTGTGAACTTGTACAATAAGAATCAGTTTTGAACATATTGTGAAAAAACCAAATCAAATTATTTATTAACTAAATATTTTGATTTGTACTTTTTAATTTTTCTCCAGTAGTCACACTACTTAATACTATATAAATTATAAATATTAGATGTCATATACCAACTAAAAACGACCAAGATCACCTATGTCCGAGGTGGGGATCGAACCCACGTACTCAGCTTTCGCGGCTGATGCCTGTACTCCTCGGCCACTCGGTCTTAGCAACCACCGGTCAAATTTCTCGGGTATATGCAATCCCTTACAAGGCTAGGCGCCTTTGACCATTCTCTAAGGGCAAGCACTAACTACATGCCTGTCCCTCCTATTTAGAATACTTTACAGTTTTCTAGAATAGCTAGAGAGAGATACAGGCATCAGCCGCGAAAGCTGAGTACGTGGGTTCGATCCCCACCTCGGACAGGTGATCTTGGTCGTTTTTCTTTGGTATATGACCTCTAATATTTATAAGAATCAGTTTTGTTTATTATTATAATCCTTTATTTTATTTCTCTTTTTAAGTTAGGTTTTTTATAAAAATATCTGTAAAAGTAATTTTTTTATGTAATAAATTCTTTAATGCATGTTATTTTAATAAGATGTATTATTATACGGTTTTGAAAAAATAAGTCCACCTGAGTTTCTTACTTGGTTCTTCGCAGGAACGGTGTAGGGTTAGAACCAGCCTGCTTAGCACACGATTGGCGCGACAGTATCTCGCCGCGAGATAGACTATCCGTCCCTCTTTTGTTAATATAGCTAGTAAAGGACGGGAGATCTATCTCGCGGCGACATATTGTCGCACCAATCATGTGCTAAGCCTACAGTAGTAGTTTTTTTCTTTCGCCTTAGACCAATGTCGTGGCCGGGCCTTAAAGCTTGTAAATCACTTTCACACTAACTAACTAAGTAGTTAGAAAGAGACGATAAATGTGATAAACAGACATAGAAGTAATAGAAGTTACGTTGGAACGAACAACATTTTGCTAGGGACTTCCACTAGATATTATTTTATCGATAAGTTATTCTTTCTTATGTATGACAGAAGTAAACGATATGACTTCGAGATTCATTTATCTAAATTAGGCTTAGTTGTAAAGCAGTCGAAAATTGACAACGTTTCAAGATTTTCGATGTCTCTTAATCGAAAACCATTTCAACATATACGCATGTAGATCACAAAAATATATTTTTTAATTTGTTGTTAAATAATCTTAAAAATTTAAAGGGGAAATGTCGTCACATAACTGATTCAGAGCTGCCACTACCCAAAAAAATCCTTACGTTTGTAACTTACGCTATTTCTGCTTGAAGTAGTTATAAAAAGGGATTTTCACACTAAAATAGCATTTCTTTTTTAAATTTAAAAATACGTGAATCTTTAAATAATCAGTTCTTTTAAAACAGACAATAAAAAACACACTGTTTCTGTATAGCTCACTATATAAAATTGTGGTCGTTAGTTATATAATAAAAAACACATATGTGTAGGAGGAATTATTATTCGGTGAAGTGTCTCATAAAATCCGCAAGAAACCCGACTAAATGACTTCAGTTGACAGTAATGTCGATGGTACTGCCCGTCTGTCAAACACGTCATATATCTGCCACGAGCTGCCATGAGCCGGGCTCGCAAAAACTACGAGCAAGACACGCACCAGGGTACTTCTTGCTGTAAAAAATAATTTCCATCATAAAGTATAATAATCGTAATAAATAAAATTGCAGAGCACGTTATTCGAGTATTTTATAGCTGGGAGAAGAAAATGGCGTTTATTATTTTTTGGTATGTCTGTAAACGTTAAACGACCTGAATTTTAACTATTGTGAGACATATCAACATTAATCTATTTATTTAATCTCCTGTTAGGTTACAGCCAAGCCAACACACTTATAAGTTAATTTATAAAACCGAGCCCTCACCGATAACTCCTTTTGATATAATTATTATTAGGCATATTTTTATATTCCACCGATCACCACCATAAAAAAGAATCTAGTTGGAGATTTTCTGATCAGGAGTGCGATTTTTGAATTTCATCGATAATATTGAGATCACTGGTGACTAAAATGTATGGTATGTAAGCTGTAGTTTGATGTCACTGTTTCCCAAATGCCGTATTTTTCAATCTCAAGATGACTTACCTTCGTGTTTGCCGTGTTTCGGGGTCAGCCGGTGTATTTACCAGCATCTAGCGGGCCAGCAAGGCGGTGGCAACTAACAGGTTACTGATTGTCTCATGTTCGTTGCCGCCGCGATTTGGGCTCTACTTTTCACTTACGATCAGGTGGAGTGGAGCCACTTTGTTGTGCCAACATAAAAAAAAAAAAAAAAAAAAAAAAAAACTCACACGTTGGTAAAGATACCAACATGCAGAAATTATACAATTATCCTGTTACGTTCCTTTTTACGCAGATGTAATAGTGTTGCCCTTAGTACCTTTTTTTTTAGTTTTCATACAACCTAATCTACCTATAACTCATATTAGGTTCTGTCAAAGCGGTCGAACGTAAAACGTCGAGTCAATTTCAAAAGAAAACTAAAGTTTTGAAAGATGTCACTACGT
>JALPQI010020718.1:0-25710 GCA_025490895.1 Thaumatotibia leucotreta | reverse complement strand
CTAACAATTGCGACTCCCATTGTCTCCACACAGTCTTCCAAGCGATTTTCCTAATCACCGCATACCGCAAAAGAACATCTAATACCGATTCTAATACCGGTACCGATCCCGATACGGGCATAATTCCGCCGGGAAAGTCATTACCCACGCCCCGGTAATTCGGCTTTCGAGGGGGCGCCTCCCTTCTCCCTAACGCTGCATCTCATTTCCAAATACTATGCTCTCGACTAAGCCCTGTTTCCTATGCGACAACCTCAGCCCCTCTTTATTGGAAACCAACTTTATTCCCTACGCAAGAGAGTGCAGCTTCGAATGTGGGCGGAATAAGAATCGACATGCCAATCCTAACTTTGTAGCGTTGAAGTAAAGTTAGAAATTCTTTGAGCTTTTTCCGCGTATGGTCCGATTTGCCCCATGCTCCTCCATAATGGAGGGGGAGATTTCCTCTTTTCGTGAATTTTTTATTTAAGAAAGGGATAAGATTTTAATGTGGCTCCCGCTTTTATTACTGGAGATTGTGAGATATATGCCATTGTTGTGTTGTGATGCGAGGGTTTCCGCTTAAAGTATTTTGCATGGGACAGGTCTTAAATGACGTTTTTGACCTTTTGTAATCAGCGTTGTTCATTGTTCGTTTCCGTTGTAATTGCTTTCTGTTGCTTTTTGGGAAATTAATTTCTAGTAAGAGTTCTTGGATGTTGCTGAAATTGTTTTAGCTTTGTATGGCATCGCCACAGATACCAGGCTTAGCACAGGATTAGTGCAACAATATGTCGCGAGATAGACTATCCATCACTCTTCTATTCATATAGTTAGTAAAAGATGGAAGACCTATCTCGCGGCGACATACCAATCATGTGCTAAGCATACATGAGAGATAATATTTTAATACTGTCTTCTCAAAAATTAAGCTTCAGATTCGAATGTAGGTATAGATGATTAAATCGGTATAGTGTAGGTTCTAGAGTTACTAGACTATAGTTAATATTTAGATTTTTTTTCTTATAGGTACAATCCCATCAGATATATCACAGCGATGCTCAAAGATATCTGAGCAGGGTGCTTAGACAAGTTGCCAATCGCTAACGCTTAATCGTTAATCGTAAACGAAAGGCAGCTAACTGTCTTTATCTCACTAATATGAAAGAGTGACAGAGAGGGAAAACTACGATACGCTACTAAGCAAAGCGTTACGCCGCGGCCACGACATCGGTCTAAGGCGACCGGCTTAGCGGAAAACGTATGGTGCTCCCTCTCGTACCTATATCGGCATCCCGCTCCCACTCATGGATTCGCTCGCCGCTGTTAGCCTTAGACCGATGTCGTGGCCAGGGCATTAGCGATTGGCAACTTGGCTAAGGATGCAGGCCTCTATTTTATTGTCATAGCGTTAGAATGATTGTTCAGATATTTTTGAGCACCTTGACCGCTGTGATACATCTGATGGCGTGTATACTATTTTTTGTAACAATTTTTTTTTCATGTGATAAATATGTGGCAATCTCTATTTTAGTACACATACACGTACACAAATATGTAATATTTAATATAAAAGAAGATATTTTTAATATCGACGCGAAGCTGGATCTCCGTAAATTTTGATTAAAAATATTTTCCGAACAAGCGGCTTCTGAAAAACGTTTCATAGTTTACTTATTTACATAATACGCATTCGTATTGGAAATTCGGAAATTACGTTTTCGATAAAAATGTAATTACAGTAGCGAAAATAGAGATCTGCTTAAAGCCAGTAAACGGGTCACCAGTTTATTTTTATTACAGCATTTTTTATCACCTCGAATAAATTTTTGTTTTATAAAACCAAATCAATGGTAAGCACCGTGCGTGGGAATCTCCTGGATGCTTAGCCAAGTTGCCAATCGCTAACGCTTAGTAGCGTATCGTAGTTTTCCCTCTCTGTCACTCTTTCATATTAGTGCGGCAAAGACGAAGATTAAGCGTTAGCGATTGGCAACTTGTCTAAACACCCTGAGGTAGAAAGAAAGCGTGTATTATTCTTTATTATACTTTATTATTATTCTTTATTATCAACATTATTCTTTATCATTACCAGTATGTACCAACTGCTTACCGTATTACCAGTAGTCGCACCAGTAGCGTTTACTCGGCACGGAAAGAAGTCTCTCACGCTCGCTCTCGTGAATTGCAGCGAACGTGATGGACTACTTTACGTCGGTACCTATCGAATAAACACTAACGTAACCGTTTTGCCACACTTATTTTACGAAAATGGTCATCAGTGCGTTAAATTGGAAGGAAGATGACCAGATCACACCAGTTTGGCCAGAAAACTAGCGGAAATGTTTAATGCTTACTTACGTAAACTTTAGTATTAGGCTTGAAACGGAAGCTAGACCGCATTCCGCGCCCGCCCTTGAACTGAGCTGACTTCTTAACAATGGGCGCAAACAAGTGCCTCGAGTCATGAGCGGAAGCGGTACAGTCTAAACGCTGTATACTTGGCTGTCCACTGTGCACTGTTAAGCGCGTTTAGGTCATCCAAATATTCGTGTAATCCCAATGGCTATCACAAACTTCGGAATTCATACATTTCAAGCACATGCCCCTATCACAGATTTACGGTTTACGACTAGTGATAGGTCGTTCCCGGTAACTTTTACCAACACAGTATGGGGAATATTCCTAAATGGAAACTTTCCCTATAGTAACATTGGGAAATTACTGGGAACGACCCATCACTATTTACGACCTTATCGTAGCTTCCAAGGCGGTCTGCTAATATCTGAACCTTTATAGGTACGACAAATGCTTATTTCTGAGATTTATATATCATTCCAGTAAAATTTTCTATGAAGAAATTGTTCGAGAGAACAATTCATCCAGATTCGAGGAAGTTATTGGCAATCATATCATACATATTTAGAATGATAAGGACCTTTGTAACAATCCAAGATTTCGACATATTTTTCTAGTCCAGCACTATCTTCTAAACAAGAACAGTACCTATCAGTGTAAATCGCTACCGCTAACTCTTGTTACTCGTTCCCCCCTGACTCATATCGGAAGTACCCATACATCATTAAATTTTGTCTGTCGGCTCGTTTGAAGTAACTTAACCATTCACATTGATAGTACGTGACCACGATCGCATCACTTCGTATGGTTTATTATATCGTTGTTTATTCACTGTTGTTTATTGGTTACCTATGGCTAACAAGGGTGCAGTGGGGTAAATTGGATCTCGCATTAAAACCGGGGTTTCTTTCAAGTATGTACTTTATCGTTTGTACCATTTTTTATTTTTTTAAGGTGTGCAATAAATAGTATTCTATCTATCTATCTACCTGTACCATGAATTTTCAAGTATCGGTTACATTAGGTTTTGCTCGATACGTAAAGCATTCTATCGCACTCGCACTTATTTACTGGTGCGAGTAGGATGGCCTCCTTTACGTTTTTTAAATCTAACTTAACCGATATTTGAAACCTCATGGTACGGCTACTGAGTATAACATTCGGATTATGTTGCTGTTCTAATCTTGCAGTTCATTCGCCTAAAATGAGCATTTAATACCCTTTTCTATAGGCTGTTGTTTACAAGTAAAAAACTTAATATAACTTGGCTCATTAATTAATTAAGCGAACTCAGAATCCAAGCAAATTAGAAGATTCTCTCTTCTCATCTATAAAGAAAACGGCGTTTAATTGCATCGCCGCCATTTCGCTAATTTGCTTTTAAAATTAATATTTTTAAACGAGTGTTTTCTTACTTACGGGTAAATGAAACGGCGGGGGACTGAGACAAGTTTTGTATCTTCTATAACTTTACAAATTCTACTCGGGAATTTCACATAGCTTACTTGAACCTACAATATTATCCAAAAAAAAAATTTGTCGACGTGGCTTTATTTCTTTATCTCAAAACATTTAAATTATTCCTAAAAATAATTAAGTACCCAAAGAACAAGATAAGAATCCGAGGCAATAAACCGCATTAAACACTAAGAAGACGAGTATTTTGTTTTAAAAGTAATTGAAAACTGTCTCAGACCAACCATATTCATTAAAATAGGTACCTGCAATACACTCAACAAAATGTCATAACGCACCCCAGTCTCCCCTAAACCTATATCCTAACTCAAAGCTCCCCGTAATACTTTTAAAAGCTTCGTCCCAGCTTTTGTGCTTCGAAATACGGGAAAATGTACCTTGTTACTTTGTATTAAGGGTATATGTATACTAGACTTGCTAAGGAACGGTGTCACGTGAATTGGGTCGTCAGTCGCGTTTACGTCTTAGACGGTTTAAGTAGCTTTTTTACTTAAATGCCTTATTTAGTTATGTATAGCCAACTGTAGCGCTTAAGAAAAAGGATACACAAAATGTGATGTTGCAAAGTGAAATACTTGTCTATGCCGAAAAATGTATTAGTAACTATACTCGGCCACCGCTATGAAATCAATCCTGACTCCTGTCATTTCAATACATTATGTGTCAAAAAGTGACGTTGCATACAGATAATCTATGAAACTGACAGCTGTCAGGATTGACAGAAGAATACATGTCAATAACTCATAGCGGGTTTAGTACCTAAGTACCTAGAAGTTAATTTAAAACTATGTTAAACTTTATCTCCAAATCGATACGATCTTCATTTTTTTTAATAAATAATTCATCGAACTTGTCAACACGCCAATAACAAAACACTGTAGGTTTTGATAACACAATTAACCGAAATGCAAGATATGAACTAGGTATGCCTCCGTTTGTATGCGTATCAATCTTTCTAGAAACTTCGTTGTGTGTACGGCCCGGATGGTAATTGCCTAGGTCTCCCCCACCCCGGGGTGGCGTCTGGTCTAGATTCTGTATTATCCGGCCGTTCTAGATACGGGTAGGTTTACGGGGTTTTTTATGGGAATGGTTGCTATGGTTACAGTTTTACTATATGTCTTTATGTGGTACGCTTACTCGTAGCGTTATTTCAAATTGAATAGGACAGTACAAACATTTGATATAAAATATAAATATGAAAAAAAAAAAAACGTGGAAATAGTTTATTCTATGCACTTTGATAAATATTATGTACAAGAAGTGACGGAACAATCGCCGCCATAATTTCTTAATATTATCACAGAATACATATTAGTACAAGATATTATTCTTGACAAGTTATATATTTAAGTGCTACGACCATATATAACATGGACGTCTAACGGCAGCTCAAAAATGCCACCAAAAACAATGTTCAATTGTGCCAAGATGGGCAGGACATAGCGCTTTTTTTCACCGCGCATATTTCGGCGCAACATCTTTGACAAATGTTTATAGAATATAGCCAATCAAAACATTGATGGACCAATCACAACTATTTTCAAATGACAGTGTGATTTTTTATACGTTGATATTGAAATTAATTACCGTGATGCATTGAAGGAGGCGGTGACACTTGTCAACTAAAATTCACGATCGTTTTTGAAATGCAATTTAGTATATGGCTTGCGGCTTCCATGTTTTGTTTGTTCGTAGTAAGCGATACTCGTCAAGATTAGATAGATTTTTTTTTCAGTCAAAATGTTTTTTTGACCAAGTCACTATTGATAATCAGCCACCGTAACATACCAGCTGTAGCAGCATTCAACGCTGTAGCAGCAGAATTTAAAATACACAAGAACTATATAAATAGTATAATATAAAGTAAGTATTATTTGCAATTTTCAATCAAACGCGACGTTGATTTATTCCGTGCACAACCGAAATAAATCCGGCGTAGAATTGCAATTGAATAAATAAATTTAAATACCCATTTCGCTTTACGAATTAACCACAAATGACATTATTCACATATTCGATATTTCAAAATTAACGCCTACAAAATTATTTTATTTACAGCGTAAAATACATTTCACATTAAACGGCTATCAATTAATTAGCATTTAACTTATCATTATCAATAATATTATATCATCAATATTTATAACTACCCTTCACAAAAGGATTAACCCTATAAATACCCTTGAGCGGTCTTCCAATTTCACACTAGTGTTACCAGAAACGAAAATATTAAATCCAATTTAACCAAAAACACCCCTCGATTATGCAAAAAAATATGACCATAATACTCCAAAGTGCATTGTACACTAATCGACATAAACCCAGTGGTGCAACCCTAGTTGTTGCGCGGGCAAAAAAATGATTATGATTTTATGGCAGGTTAGAGTATTATAATCGGGGATTATTTGGATTGTCTGTAAGGGGCTTTTAACAAGCTATTTGGCGCCTCGCGTGCTTCAATAAATGTACCATAAAATGCCTTAAGGCTATTTAGTTAAGTATTGAAATCGCGTGCGCGCGGAAGGTTATAATTACGATTATTAAGGTACCATAGGCATGTTGGTTTTCATGACAGGTGGGCTGCGGTGATTCCAGTGATGGCGTATATGTTGTTTGATGCGGTTAATTTGTGCTCATTATTTCACGCCGTTTAAAATATTGGTGGCTTATTTGGACGTGAAATTTGTTTTAATAAAATTTGTTTCATGCGGTCGGCGACGGATATTTGTTCGTGTCCATTTTGATTCCTGATACTCGCATTGTGTATATTTACCGATAATATTATAATTGAATTAAATGCTTTATTACTTTTCTACTCAATTTATAATAAACCTAAACGGAAATATGACAATTTATTACTCTACGTTACGCATGGTTTAGAAACATGCGTACGACATTTACATCTAATAAATATACGTAAACAAACCCTTAGATAAAAGCCCGTGTATTTACGTTAATTATCTTTTAATAAAAATAATGTACATTTTCCAAGAAAACTGAATCCATAGCTTTCCAAAATTCGTTATAATAATATCAGATCACCAATGCCCTTTTGTTTATGTCCCCATTAAATATGTACCCTGAACACATAACGTAAGTATATATTAATCTCCATCGAATCCCAAATCAAAGGCGGCCGTCCCTAAGGACAGTGGGCCTTGATGGGCCACTCTGGACAAAGCGGATTATTGTCGTGTTGTCATATCTTGAACCTATTACCATAATACGGTGACGGGATTCACTCGTTTTCTGACCTTTTTTTTGTTAACACACCGTGTGGTCTAATGATGGTGTTTTGACGGTTATTGGATATAAGGATGGCTTTTTATTATTTGTGTGGACGTTTTCTGACCGGATTTTTTTTTACTGTAGGCAGTCTATAATTTAAAAAATACGATACCAAATAAATAGTAAATGATCTCAATCAATATCATTTGTATACGGAATGTAGGATTATTGTTTTTTTTTTCTAAAATCGAATACAACCTTACGTACCTACATCACGATTAGCTTTTCTGTAGGTACATCATTTACCATTAAGCTAACTCAAGTAAGCTTAAAATTGTAAATTTGTCGTTAAACACAAAGCTCGATGCTAATGCGACGCAAACATGTTATTTCACGGTGAAAACGAAATTACCGAAACGATTACCGACCCTACGTTTGCTCACAAAATACACAATTACGTAAACAGAGAAAAGAACTAAAAAATATATGCTCAGTCAACGTTGTAAGGAAAAACAGAACATTACGCACCAGTTGCTAAACAAGCAAAGTTTTCCCACAAAACGGGGGTTTAACTTTAATATTGAAGAGTTATTGTTTGAGTAATTGCGCTGCGCGGTAACCTAATGGGCATACTTGGAATATTGTGAAAAATCGATTCACCCACATTCGTTGTTAATTATAGTCGGTTCAGCCGTCTTTCCGCCTGCGCTGCTCCGAATGCGATTTAAGACCCTCCCTGGTCCAATTACAGAGTTCTCAAAAGTCCCCCACCGCCCTCCCCCGGTTTAGATCGAGCCTCGTTTTAATGACCTCTCGAGCTCCCGATGTTCATTTGTCGCGAGGTTTTTCGTACGATAATTTTACATTTTTTATTTTTTTCTCGAGGACGCATTGTGGGTGCCAGTGCCGGGGCTCTTGTAATCTATAAAGGTCTCTTAAAATATTTTTCATATATTTTATTTCCCATCCGGATTTCTATTCGTTAAGACTGCCTGGCAATATTTAATGTAAACCGAATGTTACTCCACTCGTAAAAATGAATTGAAATGTAGGTTTTTTACGCGTGTATGCCGGTGATATATCAAATAGTAGTTTTACGAATACAATAATTACCTACGATTTTTATGATGACTAAAGCTGTTTTCCATTCTTATACATACCATAGATGGGTGAATCAACTTTTTTCTGTCAGTTTTTACCATGGTTAAGTAGAATAATTTTGCATAAAACCAGCGTGACTCAGGCGACCGTAACCATGGCAATAACAGACAGAAAAAGTCGATTCACCCAGATACATAGATTAGAGTAGAGTAGCAACTGCATTTCCATTGATAATCCCACAAAAGCTATAATACATTTAATAGTACCGGATCATACACACAATCTTTAACAGATTTAGATATATATATACTACTATAGAAAGATAAGAATAGGTACTACTAGTGTTGCGATTATTTTCCATAATTATAAAAAAAAACTTGTACTCTACGAAGCATGGAAATCGACAGGCAGATTTTATTTAGCATCAACTTACAGATTTCATCATCAGCCTATAATAGTCCACTGCTGATTTGAGCTATGTGCTGAAGTCCAGGATTCCTCAATCGCTCAAAACAAAGATATTTGACCAGTGTGTGCTCCCGGCTATGACGTACGCGTGCGAGACATGGACGTTGACAGCGGGGATGATCCATGAGCTTAAAGTGGCGCAGCGAAACATGGAACGAGCAATGCTGGGCCTAACGTTGCGAGACCGATTACGGAACACGCTCATCAGACAACGCACTAAGGTGGTTGATGTGGGGCACAGAATTGCCAAGCTGAAATGGGCTTGGGCCGGCCATATGTGCCGACGACACGACGAACGCTGGAGCAAGCGCGTTTTAGAGTGGAGACTTGGAAGAAGAAGTGTGGGCAGACCACCAGCCCGATGGTCCGATGACATAAGGGAGACAGCAGGGTCAGTTTGGAAGAGGGAAACAAGCAACCGTGCTGTGTGGAAGCAAGTTGGAGAGGCGTATGCCCAACGGTGGGCGAACAGACGCTGACGAAGAAGAAGAAGAGAAGAAGTCCACTGCTGGACGTATGCCTCTCCTATTAACTATGCATATAGACGCATCAGGAGGTAAATATATACAACATATTAATCTTAACATATTAGGATTTGTGATATTGTATCAAAAATTGCCGACTTGGAGTAATTTATATATTTATCTTTTACAATGTCTACAGTTTTATTTTTATTCTGTACTCATAATTGGAGTATCAATCGAGCAACTATGCATTTTTTCTAATTGTTTAAAAGCTCTATCTGCAAATTCTGCAATGCACCCCATATTAAAATGTCCCCATTAGTCGTCCGACGAGGGTTCTTTTGTGTTGTTTGGAATCCCATAATTTCCTTCGATTCTACTTATTGCGCATAAAGCTATATTAATTCAAAATTCCCATTTCTTTTGTCCGCGCATTTTTAATCTGGACCACTGTGCATTGGCGTATTAATCGACTTGTTTGATTGGAAAATGTTTGCGTTTTGTCCGGCCTGTGTAATTAATACCAGTGTGCTTAGAAAACATCTGGCCTGTCAGTTTTTTCCGCGAGTAGCGTTAATGTAATTATGTTTTTTTTCTTTCACGTACTAAACGGAGGAAGTAAAACATATTTTCCAACGGATAATGAGATGGTCTTACTTATATGTCCATAGATAATTATCAAGTATCACTAAGTCATTAGACATTGCAACTGTTTTTTATGAGTATGAATGCCGTTAGGGACGGTTATCGACAGTTCTCATCGTAATGTTCCTCCAGTACTATTTTATATTTGAAAATAATATGTAATATGATCGCAAATATTATAGGCACAACATCAACAACTAATTAAAATAAACTTTACCATTGGTTCTGCATGTAATTTAGACAAATATTGCTTTGGACATTGCAAATATTCCCCTCTTGACAGTAGCTAAGCAAACACACTGAACAAATACTAAGCTTAGATCACGGACCTCTTTTTTCTACTAAACTATTCCCAGGAAATTCAATAAACGAAACTAGCCTTTACGCGATTGCAATTAGGGTGATCGTGCCTGATACGGGACAAAGTTTAATGGATTTTTTAAAGCATTTTAGAGCACGACATGTGTCATCACATCATGTCAATGCAGGGATTATGATAACCATCGTACGGATGCCATCTACCCCATCACCCTTGCGATCTCGACATTCAGCTGGAAACAATAGAAAACAACTCGTTCCTCTACCATAGGAAATAGACCTTTATTCACACTGTACTTAGTCGAAATTTCATTTTTGTTTGACATTCTGAGAGGGGTGATACTGAAAAGACAATTTAACCCTAAAAAATGGTGCATGGACATTAATCCGTATGTAATATCGCAAATTTGTCGTCGGTCCGTCGGGGGCCATCTGTCAGGCGATTCGATTTGCTGCTATTAGTGACGCGACAATGGCTGTGAATAGATCAGCACTTGATTGAGAATGCAATGATGGAGCGTAACCTAAAACTATTAGTGAATACTTTTTATAAATAAAAGGTCGCAGTTTTTGAAAGGTAACAATCACTAAGAAATATACCAAATCTTATTGTGTCGTTAATGGACATGTTCCAATATTGTTATTTATACCTGTCGGTAATTGCTATGAAAATCATCAAAATACGTCAAAATATAAATCTAACTAATACGAGTGTTAGCTTGTGAATTAGACTTTTCATTTCATTTATTTACCATAAATCAAAGTACTTTCAGTACCCAAATCGATGTCAAAATCCACTTGCCCGCGCACCTTGCACATGATAAATACAGTTATTAATTCATATCTCACTCATGAATAAATATGAATACGACCCTTCAATAACTCCCCAAATATGAAACGCTTAATAAAATCCACATAACATCACCGAGCAACAAATTGCCCTTTTTGACGTCTTATTCAGGGGGGTTAGTTTAATAAGAGTAACTACACGGGTCTCGGTGTGCACGCGTCTTCAGGTGTCAGATATTGGGTGCCGCACCCTAATTTTTTGGTTGGGTGAAGTTGTTTTTTGTGTGATTTTTTTTAATGACGTACTCAAGTATGTTACAATCTTACAATTAAAAGTATATCCATTTTTTTACATTCAATTGTTGTGCGAAAATCAATGTTGTTAATTCGTTAGCAGTGTCATACATTTTTAAATTAACGGATTACGTGATATAATTTATTTTTGAAAATATTAAAAACAAAGACAAATCTTCGTTTTGCCCCTCAGAAAACATTATAATATAGTACATTTCTTTACCCTTATCTTTTAGATCTCAGCTAAAAATCACGGACACGCAATAATCACTTAATATTCCGTCGGCATATAATTCGGCACTGTTTGCCTAGCCGGATGCGTAGACCGGCAGTCTAGACCTCCATTTAGGACCCTAGTCTAGGCTACAATATGACATTGTACCTATAGAATCATATTTGGAAGTTCTGGGTTTCTGTCGAAGAAATGGAGAGACAACTGAGAATTAACTAGATATTTTTTAGTTACAAGTGCACAGAGGGATACATAGTTGAAAAACTAAACAAAATATGAATGTTTATATTATTAGGAAACACCTTTTGAGTGCCTTATTATGCACATTATTTGTAATTGTTACCTGTCTCTGTTTATCACCATGGTTGACTTAACTGGTAAACAATGCCAATAGGCTTTATATCATATTGCCAGCCTCCGTAGCCTAGTTGGTAGTGACCCTGCCTACGAAGCTGGAGGTTCCGGGTTCGAATCCCGGCGAGGGCATTCTTTGTGTATTTATTTATCACAAATGTTTGTTCCTTGGTCATGGTTGTCTATGTATTTAAGTATCTATATGTATCTATCTATTATATATATCGTCGCCTGGTACCCACATCACAAGCCTTAATTGAGCTTACCGTGGGACTAGGTCGATTTGTGTAAGATGTCCCAATATATTTATTTATTTATTTATATTTTTACTATTTCTTTATAATTACATTTAGTTTATCAGAAATCAACGCTTGACCTCTGTTTCCGATGGGCTTCACATTTTGACCTAGTACATGACATCTTTAATACGAAAATATTTAACAAAATTTTTTTAAAAATGACTAGTTAGTCTCTAGTTCGAACTGTCAAAAATCTATACACAACTTTAAAGTGAAGGCGATAAAGGCGTGCATATTGTACAATAAAAACCGGTACGGATAGCTCGATCGGTCGCGTGGCGCCGACGTGCGCGATGGGCGTGTGCGCATCGATCCAAATGAGCTCGTCACGGCGAGGATTATACGGTTTTTTGGACACTGGGAAAGACGTGTCAGAGATAGTGCGTGTGACAGTTGTAATGTTTTATTACCACATTTTTGATATCGGCTACTCATTCGTTTGTTTTACTCTTATTTTAATCATGTTCGGTTCGGTACTCGTTGCTTTGGTAAAAAAAAACCACAACTGTCTCTTTTTTTCTGTTAACGACATGCTTTTGTTTCATTCTTTGGAGTCAAGAGTGCACTGGCAAGGTGTAAAAAAAATATCATATTTATATTTTGCGGCTTATTACGTCGCTAAATAACGTTACTTAATTTGCGTACTATTATAGTACAGCCAGACATAGAGTCACCAGTATTTCCGGGTACATTTGCTTTGCTAATCTCCAGGAAGTAGCTGTCTATGGTCACGCTTCATTTTTAGCATTCATAATATCCATTGATTGGAGATAAGACGATTAACACTACTAAAGCACCTACACTTTGATTTTCGAAAAGACTGTTCAAAAAGTTGAGTACAAAATTACTCTGAATCAATCTAATTCATATTACGGACTAAATGTATCGTTTTAGAAAGATGTCACGTATTAAACACTTTATATTTTCTATAAACAATTCTTCGAAATAAATTAATTAATTTTGACTAGCTACGTTGTTCAAACACCCCACAGTGCTCCATGTCAATCTTGCGGATGACTTTTTCAAAAGTATTTAGTTAAATCAAAGCCTTTGTACATTATGGAGCAAATTTCAATATTTTAGTTATGAGGAGACTGTCTTTCAGTGACATGTTAAGGAAATTATTTTACAAAAAGGTTAAAAATAACTAGATTGATCGGATATTACGTCTCGTAACTTAATAGATAGGTCGCGAGTAAAGAAGTTTTTTATCCACTGTTCTAATAGTTAAGTTACAAGATGTCATCGTGAATATCAGCTTTACCAAAGCTTTCAATCAGATTTCGATCTGCAGTTCAACAATGATGTGCAATTGTACATATCCTTTGAACTTCGTTCTAGTTTAAGGACATACTCGTATATTAAAATATTACCGTACCGTGTCACTCACGTAGTTTAAGTCGATGATTGCTTGATTTTTTCGACCTATTAAGAGGATCCTAATCCGGAGCACTCTCTGCCAAAGCCCGACGTGTACACCAATAGGTCGAAGTCGAAACATGTCGAGCAATCATTTACTTAAATTACTCGAGTAACACAGTTCGATACTATTTTTTAAACACGATTCACACGTTTGTTGTAATTCTAAAATTTTTCTAAAGACAGCAATATTTACTCATAATTAAAATCCCTAAATAAATATAAATATCATTCTTACACAAGTCCCCATATTAGGTCGATTTCTGTGAAGGTGGATCCAGACTAAAAGAGCATTCGCTGTTCTATCCCCCGCTCTACGAAATCAACCAATCACGTTTTGTGTAACGATCGTTTTTCGTAGAGTGGGAGGTTAGAATATCGAATGTTCGCTTGGTCTGAATGCACCTTAAGATTGCCCAACATGCACACACACAAATACCAAGATTGGTAAACTATATAGAACATTGCTATTTCATTCTAAATTGAAACACTAGTTTACTCCAAAAGTGTCAAAGCTTATCTTCAAACTGCATGCAACTTATCGATCAGCCTCAAAACCTTAATCTCCACTTTTAAAAGCGTCTGAAAGCGTCGCGTACGCATTAAATATTCAGGTGTCGCGGGTCCAGATCTAGGCGACGCTTTATAGGTGACTGGGTTTTTAAATACTTGCTGCTTTTGGTCTTAAGTAGGCGAAAGGAGTAGGATTTTTAAGCAGTTAGGTTCAGTTCTCAAATTATGCTATATCAGCTGTACCTTTTGATAACATAGTTTTTACTTAAATTTACCATCTACTAATAATAGCGATAAGTTTTAGCGAAGACGTATATGGAATGAAATTTTCCGAAATAAAGGATTTGAATTGAGAAAATTAGACTACCTAATGCCTACTGACATGTTTTAAGTGAAATTTGTTTGAAAATATGTCACCCTTGTAGGCCAATCGGCATGATGACTGGCAAGTCAAATCAGCATCTTTTTTCGAACTGTCAAAACGATCACCACTTTGGAATTTTATATGAAATACACAAAAATGACGTCACGTTTGAGTACTGCCAAATGACCTTCTCTTTTAAGTTCTATACAATTTATTAAATAGAAGTTATGTACAAAAATTACTGCTATCTACATCTTAGTAATAGTATCTTCGTGTATTATGTCGTGCATAATGTTAAATAATTTATTTTAACTACAGTCATCATCCCTATTCTGAAATGATTGGGATTTTATTTTCGGTTCAAGTAGAAATAGGTACTCAAGAAAACTTGGGTCTAACTGGTAACTTGGTTGTAACACGCATTTACTTCATAGTACATTTAACACTATTTATTCATTCGCATTTCTTATGTCAAAGAATTTGATGTGCTGTTGAAAAGGATGCAAGTTGTAACTAGTTTTCAAGTGCTTAAACATTCGCCAGCGCATACCAAGGCTTCATTTTAATTGCCGTACGGTACATTTGTAATAAAACAGAAAGAGACTGCACTATTCGACTGATCTGTTCTTCCTTATTGAAATCTCTGACACCTCTATTTCATGCTAATGTTAACAACACATAATTAGACACCTTGCATCAACGGCAGAGCGATTGCAACAGCTTTAGAATCGATCGCTCAAACAAACCAGCATCAGTATACTAGTATTAGCTAGTATTTTATCGACATATGACTACGGAAAACTAATCATGCTGTTTATTTTAGTTTAGGATTTATTTATAATTATTTTGCCCAGCTGTAGTGTCAAAATAACCCACTGTCCTACAGTTTGGGCCAAGAATAATTTATCTTTGAACCGACTCTTTATTATAAAAAGATGCATTGCCGTGTGAAGGTGCATTCACAGTATTCAGACGCTATTCTATCCCCCACTCTACGAAATCAACGAATCACGTTTTGTGTAACGATCGAATTTCGTAGAGTAGGGGGTTAGAATAGCGAATGCTCGTTTGGTGCGGATGCACCGTTTGGTCTGAATGCACCTTTACACCAGTGAGTTTTTGAAAACATTTCAGAGTTATTTTAGCATTTATAATAAGGGGGTATTATAAATAAGGATGTCTCTAGCTAGAATTAGGTTGGTAACTAACTTTGGTCAAGCATTGTGAATGCATCTGCGATCGATGCATTTGCGATTCCGCTTACGATAATAATCATCATAGTACCTTTCAAATATAAATCTTATTCCGTGGCTGTAAAGTTGAAATGGACTAATGTTTAGTGTCAGTATGTGTTATGATTATGACAGACATGTCGATATGCAATGTGCATCGCCCACAGTGTTGCTAATAATTCGTAGATATATAAATAAGATATTGATAGACGATTGTGACTTTGTAAATATATATAATCTTCCACAATTTCCATAGGTATGTTGTAACGTTGCACGTTATCATTCACGATTTAAAAAGAAATAAGTAATAGATTTCGCTATAAAACTCTAAAAGCGCATACGCGATTGTGCGCACGACTGTACTGGCGCGGATAGCAACCGCGTCAGCAGTTTTTTTACGTATGGGATTCTCCTACTGGCTTGGATTTGCGCCTCGCCCCGCCAGTCGCCAGTCCCAGTCCAGACGTCTTAAGCAGAGGACGTGTGCAGTCGCGTTCACGGGGAGGCTCGTGTCGTCATACGCGCTGCACACTAACAAATTTTATTTAATTTAAATAAAGGGAAAATCTCAATTGTAACCGCAGTGAAGTCCTGATTTTTAATATAATGGCGTCTTCGTACCCGTAAAGCTACATATCGTCTTGCACCCCGTAAGGGTAAGTGTTGAAACGTTATATATCTAGATTTTAAGAAGTGCTAGTTATCATTGCTAATTCGCTTCCAATTATGTTTTAGTGAGTTCCTACATGCTTAAATTCCTATTAAGGTCTGTGTAATTAAATTGCCATGTACACGTATGTGCTTTCCGTAACGGTAAAGTACCGTTACAAAATGGCGTCCCATACATTTGCCCTATCTTAGTATTTTAGTTTTCTTGTGCATTTTGTGCCTTACAAAGTAATTTAAATGTAATGAGAATGCCCTATTTCAATTATCGTGTTACCAATTAATTTTCTAAAAGGGCTATAAGTTTGCAAGCTTGCTTCCGCACATTCCAGTCCTTTGTTCTTCTTGTAACTCCGTTCTGAGTATGCATACCCACCAGCTACTTTTCGCTCCCTTGCTGCTAGCTTGGCGACATCGTTGGGGGTCATACCGGCCGGACGTTAAATTCCTGGTCCTAAGCAAGATTGATGTAATTCCAGGGTGCAACTTTACCCTTACACGCGTCGTGCCACCTACTTCCTTGTCTCGGCCGGCCTGAGAGCACGCGTGGACACCGACGGAGGGACTGCGACATACATCCCGCTAGCTACGGCGCTCCCCGGAACGTTCCAGAGTCACCCCAGGACTGCACTACCGCCTAGCAGACAACAGGGGGAGTACCTCACTACCGGCGGAAAACCAGTCAGGCTTAACGAACTTTACCACCCCTAGTACCTACAGTTAATACTGGGTTTTTCTTGAAATTAATATATTTTTTTTTGTAAGCGTTTGGGTGTTTTTCTTTGACCACCCAACTTACCCGCTTCAATGTCTTGTCGCTTATCGACCACATATTTCTGTAATTACATTATATTCTTCGGTTTTATTCCACATGGTGCTTTTTAGGCACTGGTGCGAGAAGTGGTTAATTTTTAGTCAGATCAAAACTTTGGAGGGCCATCTGTAATTCTGTACCTAATGAAAAACGTCGTACGATACATATGCGAAAAGGAAATTCATAACTCGTGTCGGTTTAAAATTTAAAACACTCCCCCCTTGTTTTGATTATTTATTGTCACTGGTTTCATACTTAATTTTTTCCTACTTGTGCATTATGTACTATTTTACCCATTGATATTCAAAAAGATGTTTGGTTACTTAAACTTATAATTAACTAATAAACTTTTAATTTTAATTATTTAATAGGTAAACTTTAATATTGTCTTATGTCATATACGTTCATAAAAATCACAATCACACCAAAAATCAGGAATTTTCTTGAGATTTCAAACCGTGTACTAATTTCATACATTTGTTTACCGGTATTAAATTATAAATCCTTTTCAATAGACGCAAATGCCGATGACAATCGAGGTCCAAGCAAAACCAACACCAACTCATGCGTAATTCATATTAAACGTAACAAGCTCCTACCGTCTCATTACAGATAAATAACACAATTAATTCATATTCGCGCTGGCGTAACACAGTAGCCGCCTCCCACGATCAAATACTGAATAAAATTATACCACGAACACTCTAATACAGCCTTTATACCACCTTTTATACAAGTAGCAAAATCCTCCGCACAACAGCGGCCGCCTGAATAGAAATAATGCAATGTAACTTTTGTTGTTGCTCTTATAAGAGCTACAGTCGTATAATAGTTGTATAAAGGGTAATAAATAGCAGTTAAACGACTAATTGAATCCCGATGAGTATTGTAACGCAGTTACGGTTGATCAGTTGTATGGACACGATTTGTGATTGCTCTAGGTTGTGTCTGATCGTTTATGATTGTCTAACTGATTTATTTGTTTAGTTATTTATTATACTATAGTAGATAGTTCGGTACTCTTAAAAGTACTCTAAATCGTGAAAACTAATATTATAAACAAGTACAGTAGCCGTACCATGAGTCGGAAGTAAAGAATACTATAGGTTTTAGGAGCGAGCGTGAAGGTCTGCTTTACGTATCTAGTAAAACCTACTTAACGTTACCGATACTTGCAAAGTCATGGTACGGCTTCAGCTTATCAGTTATCTAAAGGTGCATTCAGTTCAGACCAAACGAGCATTCGCTATTCTAACCCCCTACTCTGCGAAATTCGATCATTACACAAAACGTGATTCGATGAACTACACATAACACCGATTGATTGATTTCGTAGAGTGGGGGATAGAACAGTGAATGCTCGTTTGGTCCGAATGCACCTCTATAATTTTTTATATGATCAGCGTAGTTGGAATTCGAAAAAAGCATAACGTATCTAATTAATCCTGTAATGGCATCAATTATTATAACTCAACATAATATATAATATCTACATTGTACCTAGCCGTAGAAACGGTTTACTTTTGTTCCATCGTCTCATGAATACTTACCTTAATAGTCGTAACTCTCTTATAAAGCTCATAGTGCTAAAAGTTAGCACAAAGCGTCTTTATCTATATATAAGTACATCTTTTTCTAATCCGTTCTTACTAAAACATTTAGTCTGGATCTTTTGTAACGTGAAACCTTTCTTATCTAACAAATATCTTAGCACCAAAATATTTAGATAAAAAAACCACCTCTTATCAGAGATTTTGAAGCTTAAAGCTTTTTCAATCTCATGATAAGAGCATCTTCCGTATTGTTATATTTTACGGCAATTTAATACCAATTTCTCAGGAGATAAAATCTATTCTCGTGAAGTTTTTATGGTTTTAAACCAGGTATCAGTTGTCAAATCAGAAAGTTTTTGGCGTCATTAGATGACGTTGCTGTTTGTGAGATTTTTTTACTTTTTGCGTTTTTCTTTTTAAATGACATTTGACATGATTGTTTTTTTTCTCAATAGTGAGACAGGCAGTCAATAAATGGTTTATAATGACTGTTTGACATTTATATGACGATAATATCAATGGTATCAGTAAAGTGTGAGTGTTATGTACCTATTTTCCATTAACCTGTTATAGGTACTCCTTTGTAATTAATAAAAATCATTCATTGTAGTTGCTGAGTATAATAAAGGTAAACCCCTTTATTATCTATTATAGTTTAAAACAGGTTGTATTTAATCCTTTTTCACTAGAACTGTACTATGCTATGATGCTATCACTAATGGCTCCAATGGAAGACCAGCGCTGGACTGCTTTACAGGCCAGTAATATGCTGAATGCTGGAGACCATTTTGTGACACTTTTTTTAAATATTCGTGTTCCTTTTGTATTTAACGTGTATATTATGTTCTATCACAAATAAATTCTTTTTCTTTCTTTCTTCTTCCTATTTTGATGGACAAGTTGGATATCAAACGCTTCAGATGGCATGTATCAATATGTTTATCATGAGTTAGCTAATAAAGTTTACTCGATACGCTCCAATACATCAGTGCGAGCGTGATAGACAGCTTTACATATCGAGTAAACGCTAACGTAAACCTTCCTTGCGAACCCACGGTTCTATCTTTGAGGGAGGCCTATGTTCAGCAGTGGACGTCTTTCGGCTGATATGATGATGATGAACCCACGGTACGGCTACTGCTATATCCGTATCATGTGAAAGGAATGAACCCAAGATACTTTCAACTCCATTTATTAATACAGTTTTATCATATCACTTCAGTAAAATACATTAAACTATGTCATACCTTAAACAGTTGGAAGCAATCAATATTCCAAATAGTATTTTTATTAATTTTATCCAATAATTTTACACACGCTCTGCGCTATTTGCAAAACTCGTCCGTCACTTGTTTTTTCATTCTTTTAAAAAAAAAAACAACTTGCCCGGAGGGATCGCTACGCGATGGCGGGAAAATGTAGTGTTACCAGGGTGCTTAGCCAAGTTGCCAATCGCTAGCGCTTGCTAGCGCATCGTAGTTTTCCCTCTTTATCGCACTAATATGAAGCAGTGCCAGAGAGGGAAAACTACGATGCGCTAGCAAGCGCTAGCGATTGGCAACTTGGCTAAGCATCCAGGACACTGATCTGAATATTGCTATATACATTTATTATTACGCTTACACATGACTTTGCAAGTATCGGTAACGTTAGGTTTTATTCGATAGGTAAAGCAGGCCATCACGCTCGCTCCAATTTATCAGTGCGAGTGCGATAGAATGCATTACGTGTCGAGTAAAACCTAACGTATCCTTTACTTTCCAACTCATGGTATGGCTAATGGTAGCTTATAAATTATTTACTTTTTAACGACATTTTTATGTATCATCTTATAAACCTCTATAAAAATTCATAAACTAATAATACGCTTATTTGTTTCAGGTACGTTCATCTTGACATTAAAAACAATTATTTTTAACAACATAAGGTAATCACGAGTTACATTTAGCACTTTTAAAGTGTTTTAATAAAACTCTTTTAGTAGCAGATAAAATATAAACATAATAATGGGTTGTATTATGAGCGTGGCATAAAACGTCATTTTATTACATTAATTTATCACCAAAAAAAACTTGTGTGTGGTGACCATGTTTTGAAGGGTGGGATATTAACAGATACAGTCAAGGAAATTCATTTTGTACTATTATGTACTTTGTTATATCAATAACAATATGATGCTCCTAGAGACTTTCATATTTATTGTTACTGTAACAAAGTTCAAAATAGTATGTGAATCTTATTTCCATTAGAAGATCTAATTTAGGTACGGGTAACTACATTTTTATGACTTGCTAATATTTATATTTAAATACTGGTGTTACATTACTATGTAATTCTGGACAGGTCTATAAACTAGCCAAAAAATAACCTTAATCATAAAAATCGTGATAGTTTTTTTTTTTGTATATCCCGTTCTTACAATGTGACAAGTGTCATTTTGAAGATTTGGACAAACGAACATCAAATTCATTTGAAATTTGTGAGATGTTTAAGAAAAAGGGTGCGGCTCGACTGACGCGGAGCGGAGCGGAGCTGTACAAAATTGACCAATTACATTCTTCAAATCTCTCCGCTCCGCTCCGCGTAAGTGGAGCCGCACCCTAACACCATAAACTTAATCTCATTTTCTTTAGCTTGTTCTTGTTTAGATAATAAACATAAATATGCGAAGGAAGAAGAAAAAAGATGTATGAGGGTATCAAAGGTGAATGAATAATGTGACAGGGGTGCGACTAACGAAAAAGTAATGTTTTTACAACGAAAACACTTTACAGCTTAAAAATACAATACCAACTTTCAGGTATGCGTAAAAAAGGCCAAAGGCTAAACGCTTCAAAGGTGAATGCAAATTTAAAGATAATGTCATAATACGTCGTTTCACATGACGTTGCCATGTATTATTTATGTAGGGGGGAGAATTAATGCGTGTCCCCGAATGAAAATATTAGGTTATATTAGCATGTCAAACGGGACTGTCCCAAGACTCGCCGGGCAGCGTGGCCACCCTAAGCTAATTTAATGCAATATGCATGGCTTTGGAATTTCATTTTTAAACGATTTTTAAGGGTAGTCTAGACGTTCATTCGGTTTATTTATATAAAAACAATTGTACTGTAATTTAGCTTCGTTAACTAGACTCCATATTTTTTGAAAACTAATTTTAGTTTAATATTTCAGTAAGTTCATCTTAACATCTCATATATCTATATATGCCGTTGTTTTGTGCGCTTCGGAGCTTAAATACGTCATTTATATTTAAGGGTGAATCAACTTTTTTTTGTCTGTTATCGCCATGGTTACGGTCGCCTGAGTCACGCTGGTTTTATGCAAAATTATGCTATTTAAACTATGCAAACCTGCATTTTTCTGATGTTAATAAACTCTTTCCTTAATGGGCCACCTACAAACAATGGACTACAAACATATTAGCATAGTTTAAGTAGCATAATTTTGCATAAAACCAGTGTGACTCAGGCGACCGTAACCATGGCAGTAACAGACGGAAAAAAGTTGATTCACCCAATTAATATTACATTATAAAGCTTAACTCTTCGTCATACAGTCTGTCTGTCAGCATAAATAACAATTTAACCAACACCGATTAATTAAAACACATCAATCATTCATGTTCCACCATTTCACTGTTTTTCCCGTCTTTCACGCTTCACCTAAAAACATTTTCTTGCACAAGACTTATTTGAACGTTTGCAACGCATTCGCCAAACGCACGTCACCCGCACACCCACAGGGGGTGAAGGCTTCGGAGGGGGGGAGGGGGGGGATGCGGTCGAGTCCCTTTGAAGTGCCGCCTGCCGGTGAGAGCTGGGTAACCGCTTTGTTTTCTAGTTATGGATTTGGTCCTTCGAGCCGGATGTCGAAGAATTGGGTCAACGGAATTGGGAAAATTTTGTGATTTTATTTGTTTGGCTGTAGACTACTCATCATCATCAGCTTATGATAGTCCACCGCTGGGCCTCTCCTATTAACTATGCGTATAGACGCATTAGGAGGTAAATGCCCACAATCGCCACGCTGGGTAAGCGGATTGGCGATCGCAGTAATGTGTCCCCTATGATGACGCTGCTGCCCGTCATCAATCTTTCATCAAATAATGGTTAGTGACACTTCAATCCCTTAGTCGACTATTACGACTCCCGCAGGAGGAGTTGGGGTGCTGACAAATGTATTCTTACCGCCGTCACCACACGGCAACTGTAGACTACATTGGTGATAAATTCTAATCTTCCCTCATTGTCCCATTTTCCATAGAAACCTATGTTCTCTGGTTTACCAGCTTGTTTTAGCAGGCGCATCGTTGCTGGGACCAATTATTTCTTCATGATGATCAATGACGACTTTATGGCCATATCAAAGGCGAATGAATCGTTTCGATTAGATTTTTTAATTTTAAGACACTTTAGGCTCCCAGGAGAATTTAATAACTAAGTAAGTTTAGTTGATTGTGTGATTCGGTTAGGTACTTCGTTTAGTAAAATTGCTAGTTACTTAACTGGCTGACCTAACTTACCTATTTCGAACTCGTAGTTTCACACATTATCTTCTGTTGTTATGGGAACAACATTTGTATTCAGTATCAAACCTCGTTCTTCTATCATCTTGTCAAAAATAATATATGTAAATTTTAGAATCCTACCTCCTTTTGATAATCACTAATTGGATCCCAGGTTTTGTCCTTGTGAAATGATACAAGTCCCTAAACTCATTAAATCTCGAAATGAACCTCTAATTAACAACTCTTAATTAGAAAACACGTTCAAAACCTTAGTGCCATCGCATAATGAGATATCAATATTCATAGGAGACGGACACGTGTCGACGAGAGAGAGAACGCTATTCAAGCGTGGTGTGTCTCCCTCACACTTCCAATTTCGAAATGTCGAGTAGGCAATGAGTTGTCAGTATTCTCTTCGCTTGAGGGTCGGAGGCGAGTCGATTGTGCCGAACAACAATTTAAGCTGTATTTGGAAGAATGATCGAGTCATAGAGAGGACATAGTGTCTGTATTGGACGGCTCTCTTTATGTATATGAAATCAGGTATTGGATCTCAATGCCGGAGTTTAGGTATAATTCGCAAAGAGCAATCTCAAGATATGCACTTACTACTGTGGCAGGTGACCTTCCAAAAAATATAATAATTTAAAATATAAAACTTTAATGACAGATTTAGTGAAAACTTAATGAAAAAGCGACCACACTGCAGCCTAAAAACGACGACGCTACGAAATCGCTTTGGGACGTCTTATGCGTACCGTATGTATCGCACGCTTAAAAACGGTGACGGTATGGAATGAAACAACAGAAAACTTAACCTCCTGCCGCCAGGACGATAAATTTTGAATTTATAGTGTAGGAAATGGAACAGACAAAGTCCTTAACGTTGTGCCAGATAGGCCCAGAAAGCTTACCCAGAGTCAACCTTCTTAGGCCCGCTTTTGTTTGACGTTTACTGGTTTCTAGAACAATCGACTCTTCTTATTCAAAAGCTACTATAATAACAGAACATTTAAAATTCGAGTGCGCGCTCCTAGCTTCATTGTTTGTCTCTAAACGGATATATGTGCTCAGAAGAGAAACGCCCTAGGCTTCCTCGAATATATTTTCAATAGAAGACATTTTAAATCATTGTCACTATGATTTGAATCTTCTTGCCTAGAAAGTAAAGCTCACGACGCCACGTAGAATGAAGATCTTAAAATTTTAAAAGCTGTTTAAATTTCGTAGGTAGCAGTCGTTTGTTTCATTAAAAATGCTTTTTCACCACGTTGGTGGGCGGTGTATAAATAACGTAAAATATTAATGTATTTTAAGTGATTTTTCGTAGTTCGGTGAACTTTTATGAGACTTATTTTTTATCTATAGATCGACATCAGAATTACAGTTAAGGCAAATTCGCTCTATTTGATAACTTCTTAATAAACCTAAAATTTTACAATTACATGCGTTTCGTCTTTTTAGGTGCTACTGCTATTTGATATTTATCGGACATTATCAGAAAATACTAGCCTCGTCTCATTAAACGGCCTCGCCTCACTCGCCTGTTCAATCGCCCTCGGCGCTTCCGTATAAACCGCAAGTTCACAGCAGGACACTATTATTGGCACCGTGCGCGATGACAGCGCCATTGACATGTGGCCATTTTAGACATTATAGTCGCCGCTTTCAAGCGGGAAGTAAGTAAATATTTTGAAAAATATTAATTAAATTTTGTGTTATTTTAATATATAAGGCAATTTCGGACAATTGCAGTCAGTAACATTATTGCTAATAACATTAATATTGTTCTTTTCAGTTAGAAATGAGCCTACTCATAACTAAAACGGGGTTTCGTGCCATCACGCACGACATCGTTTTCCAACCGGAGACGATGAATAAAGGGATGAAATTGGTGCAAGCTGGGCATGTTCTCGAGGTTGAAGATATTCGCCAAGAAGACATGTCCCGTATTATCAAATCCCGAGTGGTTCGCCAAGTTTCAGTGACAGCAACGGCGTACAAGACAACTTTGTTTGTAAGTATTATGTAAGCCGATTTTTGTGTTTCGATACCGTTCAATAAAAGTTTTTTCTATTCTCTAACAAATAAATTTACTTACAGCTAAACACCAATTCTCATGTAGAGAGTGTATCGTGCGACTGCGTTTATAATAAGAGTGGGAAATGCAAGCACATTGCAGCACCTAGGTATATACTTCATCAACGTTCGATGAATGGTCTTGGAAATCGGTAAAATTTACAGTCACTGTTCTTCTTGGTGTTATTGCAATTAACAATAACACACCTTACTAGGCCCATATTAAATATTTATCTGAAAACGATGAGAAAATATTTACTGCAGTATGGATTTGACAGCTGAAGTCGGCGACCATAATGTCAATTTTAGCCGCAGCGAGCGCGGCGATCGTTTCGGTTACCCCCTCCACCCGCTTTGCACCCTGCCAATAACCGAAGTATACATTACAGCAAACGAATGACAGTATTGTAACAAGGAGAACCGCACGCTCCAATTAGTCATAAATGGCGCCCAACGTGGGCGCGTGTCTGAGAATCCCTTTAGATAATTATGTCTCATAATTAACATTTGTAGATAGCTTTAGGATATGCGCGCTAAATTGCAGTCTTT
>JALPQI010020717.1:0-24778 GCA_025490895.1 Thaumatotibia leucotreta | reverse complement strand
TTCACTAACAGATCGCTCGTCTTATGCGAAAACGATCGCGAGATATCATTGAATCGCAAATCGCTGTAACAGTTAACGTGAAATTTATTCAGAGTCGTTGTAAACAAATTTATATTCCATGTATTTAAAGTGATACTAGGTTTTAGAGGTCGTCTTACTGAAAGTTTCCCTGTTTTTATACGGTTTTTTTTCACTTTTATTTAGATTCACCTATCACGACGTTTTTTGCTTGTCTATAATTGAATCATTTGCGAAATTAAATCTACAGTTTGCCGATTGCGCTGTCGTTTTTTTACATACTTTAGTCGGACGGATGACTGCAACATAGTGACAAATATGATAACCATGGAGTTGGTCTGATACGAACCTGAAGACACGGAAGGTGTTTACAGGAACTTGAGACGAAACGACGTTACTCTATCAAGTTTAGGCTCGTTAGAATCTCCTTCATGAGTACTACATTAAATAACTAAAGAACGTACAGTCAGTTGTACCAAATCATCGGGGCCCAAAATAGCACACACACATATTTACGTAAACGTCAGTTACTGTAGTAGCTAAAAGAACGAAGAAAATATTTCTATACAATAAGTACAAAAATTATTATAACTCGAAGTAGTACAATTCTGTTTGATCTTAGAATCCCCTTCGACTTCGAACCACACAAAGTTAATACTGCTGTCCTGCTATATCGTGTGTCACCAGCGATTGTAGCCCGACGCGACTTGTCTTTCTTGGCCCCAAAGGGTTTTCTAAGTTCAAAACGATTGCACAACATTTGATAGGTCTTCAGAAATGTAGTGCTACAACAAATTTACGTTTTTCAATTAAGTTACGTGTCTAATTTTACGATCGCAGCTGTAGAACTATAGGCCTTCAAACTTACAAAAAACTCCAATAATTCAAATAATTCCATTCCCCAGAAAAAGGCCTCGATCACGTAGCCGAAAACATTCTCTCGTACCTCGACGCGAGCTCGCTCTGCGCAGCCGAGCTAGTCTGTCGCGAGTGGCAGCGCGTCATCTCCGAAGGCATGCTGTGGAAGAAGCTGGTGGAACGCAAGGTCCGGACTGATTCACTGTGGAGGGGGCTTGCCGAGAGACGAGGATGGTGAGTGTGCTACTCATGTTTATGTTCTCCTGGTACCTTAGATGGTGTATCATCAACTTCTGAGGGAGAAAAAGAGAGAAGAGCTTTGGATTGGCTTGTAGAGTGAACTGATCGAGATACGAGGATGGTGACTCTAGTCTTTTATGTTCTCCTGGTCCTTTTGCTGGTGTATCATCAACTTCTGAAGGAGAAAAAGAGAGAAGTTTATAGATTGGCTTGTTGTGGAGGGAACTGATAGAGATACGAGGATGGTGGCTCTACTCTTTTATGATCTGTGGAAGAAGCTGGTGGAACGTAAGGTCTGGACTGATTCGGTGTGGAGGGGGCTCGCCGAGAGACGAGGATGGTGAGTGCTCTGCTTTTATGTTCTCCTGGTACCTTAGATGGTGTATCATCAATTTCTGAAGGTATACTGAGGAAGAAAGTTGTGGAACGCAAGGTTCCGGACTGATTCGCTGTGTAGAGGGCTCGCCGAGAGGATGGTGAGTGTGCTCTACTCATGTTTATGTTTTCCTGGTACATATCATCAACTTCTGATGTTAAAAGAAGAGTTTCTGGACTGGCTGTTGGAGAGAACTGATAGGACCTACTCCTGTTTATGTTCTCCTGGTACCTTAGATGGTGTATCATCAACTTCTGAAGGAGAAAAAGAGAGAAGTTAGATTGACTTGTTGTGGAGGGACTGATAAAGATATGAGGATAGTGGCTCTGCTCTTTTATGTTCTCCTGGTACCTTAGTTGGTGTATCATCAAGTTATGAAGGCATTCTGTGGAAGGAGCTGGTGGAAGAGAGGAATATAGTGAGTGTGCTCATCTTTTATGGAGTCCTGGTACATTACCTGATGTGTCCAGATCCAGAACCTGACTGACAAATAATGCCCTTGGCTTCGTAGGCATTCAAGTTAAAAACACTCAAAATGTCGTTATTAAGTCACAAATTCCTAATTCTATACCCCTGTTTCAGGATCCAGTATTTGTTCAAACCGAAGCCCGGTTGCCAGCACCCGTCACACTCGTTCTACAGACAGCTCTTCCCGAAGATCATACAGGACATACGCTCTATAGAGGACAACTGGCGAATGGGCCGTCACAATTTACAGGTAACTTTTAAAAGTAGATGCACATGGGTGAATCGTCATTTTTCTGTCTGTTATCGCCTGAGTCACGCTCGTTTTATGCTATTTAAACTATGCAAACATACATTTTTTCTGGTGTTAATAAGCCCTTTCCTTAATGGGCCGCCTACAGACATGCAGTACATAACATACATGTTTGCATAATTTAAGTAGCATAATTTCACGAAAAACCAGCGTGACTCAGGCGACCGTAACCATGGCAATAACAGACAGAAAAAAGTTGATACACATACAGGTTTTTTCTCCACAAAAAAAAATTGTTCTAATTTCGTTAATTTTTGTTCTTCGGTATATAATGTGCGTTACACAAATTAAATTATTTGTTAATGAAGCAATTTAAAAACACGATGTAGTTAATTAATGAAAATATTGAGGTCTACATAAAGAGTATAAAACATTTTAAAATATTGAGCTATTTCGACTTTTTTCAAAAAAACCGGTTCCGATCCATGGCACATACCATAATAAGTTATGATGACTATTTTTGATACTAGGTTTTGTCGGTGATTGGTTGAGTTTTTCAACTGACTTCAAAAAAAGGAGGAAGTTCTCAATTTGACTGTATGTTTTTTTGTGTTTGTTACCTCAGAACTCCTGACTGGCTGAACCGATTTTGATAATTATTTTTTTATTTGAATGCTGACTCACCGATTGGTCCCATTTTAATTTGATCCGGTTCTGACAATGGCATCCATAAGAAAACCATTTAAGTCATAAATTAGCATTAAGAAGCACGACAAATGAACGAATAACTCAATATCACGCCAACCGATTTCGATAATTCTTTCTTTAACAGTTTTCAAAACAAACCGAGATGGTCCTGTTTGCACCAAGTCTGGATATAATAATGAGATTTTGAAGAAATCGGTAGAAAACGGTTTTTTTTGTTTGAATTTGGTGATTATTGTTCAGAAACATATGCCATTAAAGTGTAAAAAACTGGATCATGTATAATTATCTGGCTTACGGCAATTTTTTCTAACAAAATTTCACATCAAATATCTTGACATTATATTCACATTCATTTCATAATAGTACATTTAATGACACATTATTAATTTAACACTACTTATAGAAAATAATCAATAATATAAAAAAAAATACATATAAATTAAAGAAACCTACAATTAATTAATTATTTTGTTTATTTTCAGAGGATAAACTGCAGATCGGAAAACTCAAAAGGCGTTTACTGCTTACAATACGACGACAACAAAATAGTTTCAGGACTGAGAGATAACACGATAAAAATATGGGACAGAAAAACGTTACAATGTGTTAAGGTAAGGACTATTTACTGATATACAAACGACCATGTGTCAAAATTGCCTTAAGATTAACAAACATGAGTCATTAAATGTGTCTTTTAATTAAATCTACTTTATTTCATTCTATAATCACGAAATCGAATTCCATTGCAGAACTTAAATATTCATAAATGTTTGCGTGAAAGCACCGATTTTTATCATTTTTATTTTTATTTCTTTGTGTCTTATGGAAGCCAAATAAAAAATATAAGTACCTAATAAACGAATTCTAAAAATTTACTAAAATGACTAAATTAACTTTTCTGGATTCCGCTTAGTTTCAGTTATAATGACCAAGGATCGGACAAACGCCCGTCATTTTGAAAATATAACCCTGTTCTGTACAGTAGAGACTTCCTTATCTTATGATGTTAACATATTTTATTGTGTAAGATATATTTTTTTAATAAATTTATTACAAAGTATATATTTAAGAGATCCTGTGTCCTTCTTACTTGTACACACCAGGATTATGATTTTATGACATTGGTCACTAATAATAATTTAATATCAAAAATGCTAAATCGTTAATTGGTTACAATCATGATGTGTACAAGTAAGAAAGAGTCGGGATCTCCTAAATAAATACTTTGTGTTATTGTTATAAAAAAATATCTTATAAATAGGGTTAGGAATTTTGGTGGCATTAGGTGAACAGAGAACAGTGGAGTCGTTGCTTAAATTGTTTATGATTGATTGAATAATTAATTAATCATAAATAATACATAAATATATTCTTTTTAACAGGGTTTCGCCCATTTTAAGTATTCAATAATTTTATTGTATTAATATGTGACTACCTATGAAATGAAGTTCAATCTTTTTTTTATAATATAGCTTATGATTATTATATAATATTTATGTGCTTCGAGAAAACTAGAACCTTGAAAACAAATAAATAATTTTTCTCATTTATCAACATTTTTATTGAAAATTAATATTTTTCTAGATTCTCAAAAATAAAATTCATGTATTTATTTTAATTCATTGATAAATCCAGCTAGAACTAAACACTATTTCGTTATTATTTTATAAGTTAATCATTTATTCAAGTAAAAAATATTTGTAACATCGACTCCACTGCTCTCTGTTCCATAAATGCCACCAAAATCCTAACCCTACTTATAAAATAAAATACGTTAATATCATAAGATAAAGAAGTCTCTACTGTACGGAACAGGGTTATGTTTTCAGAATGACGGGCGTTTGTCCGATCCTTGATAATGACATGCATCTAAAAAAACATCATTACTGACTGAAAAATTCCTGCGTGATTTAAAACTCCTTTAAGCTATAAGTTTTCATGTTGACATACACATTAATTGATTATTTCTGTATTTTTTCTAGTAATTCGGGGTTCGTAAACTTTGAAAAATACTAACAGACAAAAAATACTAATCTCTCGTCCGTTTCTACCAGGAACTACAAGGCCACACAGGCTCCGTCCTCTGCCTCCAATATGATGAGCGAGCCATCATCTCCGGTTCCTCAGACAGCACAGTCAGAGTATGGGACGTCAACACTGGAGCCATGCTGAACACTCTCATACACCACTGCGAGGCGGTGCTGCATCTCCGGTTCTGCAACGGGATGATGGTCACATGCAGCAAGGTAACCGAGTCACTTGGTTCTACTAGTTCTCCGTCTCATCATCAGGAAGCCAACTCCGAGTCCTGAGTATAGGACATAACACCGAAGCCATGCTCAACTTATACACCACTGCGAGGCGGTGCTGCATCTCCGGTTCTGCAACGGAATGATGGTCACCTGCAGCAAGGTAACCGAGTCACTTGGTTCTACTAGTTCTCCGTCTCATCAGCAAGCCTACTCCAAGTCCTGAGTATAGGACATAACACCGGAGACATGCTCAACACTTATACACCACTGCGAGGCGGTGCTGCATCTCCGGTTCTGCAACGGGATGATGGTCACCTGCAGCAAGGTAAAAGAGTCCCCGCTTGGTTCTACAAGTATCCCTCTCATCTCATCTCCGGATCCTCTATCGCGAAAACCAAAATTAGCAGGCTCCGTAGGTTTCCAGGCGAAGCAAGTATAGTGGTTTTCTCAAACTTACAATGTTATAATAGTACATTACATCAGAGGCCGGGAAAATGAGGATTACCGGCCAAGGTAGGATAGGTAATGAGGCCGGGAATCTGTTTTCACGCCGAGGCATGTATAGTGCTAGTCTCAAACATACAAAGAAATACAAAAAAATAATGACAATGTTGTCGAAATTTAAAAAAAACGTTACTTTGGTATACCTCCAAAGTACTATGAAAGTGCGTATGAAAGGCCTGTAAAGTGTTATGAAATTCTATTTCCATCCCAGTGGGTTACTGCGCCCTAAAAGCGATACTTCCGAGTCTATTTTAAGGAATGTAAAGATAATATTTCATTGCATGTTTGAGAAAAAAACTTTTTGGACCCACAAATCACAAGTTAGAAGCAGGACACTATTTTTTTTTATTTTGGGGTGTATATAAAATATTGATTCAGAATTTTTTTTATAAGACCCTTATTATTATTATTGTGTGTTATCAGGCAGGCAGTTGAAACAACTGATAGGTGCCTGTATCCAGTTTATCTTCACTTAGTAAAGAGTATTCTTTTGGGTAGTTAGGTGTTTGTCTAGTCTATTCTTAAATTGATTGACATTCGCTGCTGAGATTACGTCTTCTGGTAATTTGTTCCACATTTTGACCACTCGGTTGCTGAGAAAGTGTTTGCGAGGGTTATTCTTGTGCAGATCAACTGATAGTTTGAATTGATGGCCTCGAGTTTGGGTGTTATTGTTACGCTTGAAGATGTCCTGAAATTGGTCTAAGTCGTAATATCCCGTCAGAATTTTGTATTTTTCGATCAGGTCCCCACGCTTATTATTTTTAAAATACTTATTTTAACGATACCCACACTAGGAGCATTCCATGAAAACATCTACTTTTTGTCGCTTACGTGTTGCTATGGTAACTACCCTAAGAAAATATGCTACCTGCTAGGAAACACTGTCAATCTTAAAGCCTTGATATGTTATTATTATATGAGTTACGGAACTCAGCTTACTTAGCTCAGCTTCAAAAGTATTGAAAAGACTGTGTAGCTTACGACATGTTTTCATGGAATGCTCCACTATAGGATTGTAGCAAAAAAAATAAGTTTGGTAAGCAGTGGACAAGTGGGTCTTTCGGCTGATGATAATGTACAGGTGTAGTGAGAAATTACTTGCCTTCGGAAACGTTCGTAAACACATGCTGTTTCAGGCAGTGTCACTGAGTCTGACTGAAGTAGCATGATAGCTATTACTGTCAGTCTCAGTGAGATAGACTGAAACAGCATGACGTTGACGAACGTTTCCGAAGGCAAGTCATTTCTCACTACATCTGTAACTTATTGGTATATTTTGTTGCAGGATCGCTCAATAGCAGTCTGGGACATGACCTCAACGACAGAGATCATGCTCCGCCGGGTGCTTGTTGGCCACCGCGCGGCCGTCAACGTGGTCGACTTCGACGAGAAATACATCGTCAGTGCCAGCGGCGACCGGACCATCAAGGTGACGTATATAGTGGTCACTGGGACTCGGCATGACCTCACGACAGAGATCATGCTCCGCCGGGTGTCAACGTGGTCGACTTCGACGAGAAATACATCGTCAGTGCCAGCGGCGACCGGACCATCAAGGTGACGTATATAGTGGTCACTGGGACTCGTCATGACCTCACGACAGAGATCATGCTCCGCCGGGTGTCAACGTGGTCGACTTCGACGAGAAGTACATCGTCAGTGCCAGCGGCGACCGGACCATCAAGGTGACGTATATAGTGGTCACTGGGACTCGTCATGACCTCACGACAGAGATCATGCTCCGCCGGGTGTCAACGTGGTCGACTTCGACGAGAAGTACATCGTCAGTGCCAGCGGCGACCGGACCATCAAGGTGACGTATATAGTGGTCACTGGGACTCGTCATGACCTCACGACAGAGATCATGCTCCGCCGGGTGTCAACGTGGTCGACTTCGACGAGAAGTACATCGTCAGTGCCAGCGGCGACCGGACCATCAAGGTGACGTATATAGTGGTCACTGGGACTCGACGGCATGACCTCACGACGATGCTCGAGTCATCCGTCAACGTCGTCAATTGTTTTACATTGTATTTTGCATTTATCGTAGAGGTGTGCGCCACGCCGGCGCGGCGGCGCCGCGCCGCGGGACCCACGCCGCCGCCGCCGCCGAGGTTTTCAAAATTCACGCCGCGACAAAAATTGTACGGAATAAAATCATTTAAATTACGCGCCACGCTGATCATATTGACATTAAACAACAATATGCTTACGCCGAAAAGATGTGTACAGATCTACAGATTTTCAATATTACTGATTGATTCCCATGTCTACAGATTCCATATTCTCTAGATTTCACGTCTACTGATTCCCAACTGTAATGCTTTTTTCAACACACTTGCTTGTAAGTCGTAACGTAGGTCTTATTGAACCGCGTTTAGGCTTATAATCCTAGGTCTTACTAGCTGTGTGTTTTTTCATCATATTATATTCTTCACATCGTCGATCCCACAGTGTCTGAAGAGAAAAGTCTTCAATCAGTGCTTCCTACTCGTCATGACGTACGGAGCCGAAACGTGGACGCTGACGGTACGGCTGGTCCACAAGTTCAAGGTCGCTCAACGAGCTATGGAAAGGGCAATGCTCGGCGTCTCTTTGCGGGATCGAATCAGAAATGAGGTTATCCGGCAGAGAACCAAAGTGATCGACTTAGCCCACCGTGTTAGCAAGCTGAAGTGGCAGTGGGCTGGCCATATTATCTGTAGAACCGACTGGCTAAACGAGTTCTTGAGTGCAGATCGCGTCTCGGCAAGCGTAGTGTAGGACGCCCTCAGGCAAGGTGCAGCGACGATTTGCGCAGGATGGCTGGCAGGAGCTGGATGCGAGCAGCCAAAGATCGAAAACGGTGGCGTGAAATTTGGGAGGCCTATGTCCAGCAGTGGACTGATGATGATGATGGATGTTTTTTCATTATTTACGTTAGGCCACCATAGGAGGTTTAATGACTGTCTATTAACTGATTCTATTAATTTCAGTGTTTGCAATTGATGATTTTTGTGCTTCTTGAATAAGATATTTTTAGAGGAAAAAGATGGAAGCTGCTAGCTTTTAAAAAAATTGGCATTTGAAAAAATTTGCTGTCGCTTTGCACGGCTTAGAAATAGACAACTGCAGCTTCGCCTCATAATACCTACGTAAAATTGGCGAAAACATGGTTTTGTGTTCCCTCCTCCAAAAATAGACCAATTTGGAACAATTTTTTTTTATAAGCGTTTTAAGAAAGGTATTTCTCATATCGGTATGTTTCCTCTCTTTGGACAGAATACGAAATATTTATTTATGAGTATATTAAACGCATTTAAAATTTGGCTTGCAGTTTTTGTAGGCTTGTAATAATAACGTCAAACAAAGCAAAATATACAAAAATAGATTTTTTAGTACAGATGGTGCATTTTTTAGGCTCTAGTGCAAGAAGTGGGTCATTTTACGTCAGATTCAAAACTTCGGACTTCGGAGGACCATCTGTACTAAAAAATGTCGTACGAGACACGTGCAAAAACGAAATTCATAACTCGTGTCGATTTAAAACACTCCCTATTGGTCGTGTTTTAAAACATCGCCACTCGTTTCGAATTCTGACGGTATCCCAGCGATTGTACTCAAGAAATGTGCAGCAGAGTTGTCTCCGGTATTGACGCGCCTCTTTAGTCTTTCGTACTCGTCTGGTAGCATTCCGGAAGCTTGGAGAGAGGCTAATGTGCAGCCGGTCCCCAAAAAGGATGACCGTTCAGACCCATCTAACTACCGCCCCATTGCCGTAACCTCAGTGCTGTGCAAAGTGATGGAGCGGATCATGAACGACCAATTGATCCGTTACCTAGAGGATCACTCTCTTTTGTATGATCGGCAGTATGGCTTTAGGCCGAAAAAAATCAACGGGTGATCTTCTAGCGTATGTCACGCACCTCTGGGGGGAGGCAATTGACAAAAACGACGAGGCTTTGGCGATTAGTCTTGACATCGCGAAGGCTTTTGATCGGGTTTGGCACAAAGCTCTTCTCTCCAAGCTCCCTGCGTATGGCCTGCCTGTCCAGCTTTGCAAATGGATTGCCGACTTCCTGCATGAGCGCAGAATCCGTGTCCTGGTTGACGGATGTGATTCGCGGTTCACGACAGTGAATGCTGGCGTCCCTCAGGGCTCCGTCTTATCGCCTACCCTATTTCTTCTGCATATCAATGACTTACTTCCTCTAGGAAACATTCATTGTTATGCAGATGACAGTACGGTCCATGGGCGTTATCTCGGTCGGCCTGGGGCAAGCAGGGCAGAAGTTGGCGACAAACGTGTGGATCTTGTCGTTGAGCTCGATCGGGTTCTGGATCTTATTTGCAAATGGGGTTCCGATAACCTGGTCGAGTTCAACGCCAAAAAGACTCAAGTGTGCGCTTTCTCCACCAAAACGTCTTCCTTCCACCCAGTTCCAACTCTTCAGAACACTCCTCTTGGTTTACGAGATAGCCTGAATATGCTTGGCATGGATATACGCTGCAATCTAAATCAAAATAAATACATCGAGTCATTAATTACCACGGCATCAAAAAAGCTGGGCATCCTGAATAGGGTGCGTCGGTTCTTTGCGCCCGACCAGCTTTGTCTTCTTTATAAGACACAAGTTCGGTCTTGCGTGGAGTACTGCTCTCATCTTTGGGATGGGTCCGCCCAATACCTACTCGATGCTCTCGATAGGATGCAGCGGCGGGCAGTTCGTATTATAGGCGACTCTAAGGTTACCAGGCACCTTGAACCCCTTCAACTACGTAGGGACATTGGTTCTCTGAGCGTTTTTTATCGCCTGTACCATGGTGAGTGTTCTGAAGAGTTATTTTCCCTGATCCCGCCCTCCCCTTTCCGTTATAAAACCACACGTGCCGGTTTGCGGTGTCACTCCTTCACCGTGGAACATATTCCCACGCGTACTAAGAAATTCGGTAATTCCTTCATATGCCGGACTATTAAAAAGTGGAATTCCTTACCGGCACATGTGTTTCCGCATACCTATAAGTTGGGACCCTTTAAACGAAGCGTGAAGAAGCATCTAGCGGGCCAGCAAGGCGGTGGCAACTAACAGGTTACTGATTGTCTCCTGTTCGTTGCCGCCGCGATTTGGGCTCTACTTTTCACTTACGATCAGGTGGAGTGGAGCCACTTTGTTGTGCCAACATAAAAAAAAAAAAGAATTTCACGTTTTTGGCACTTGTGTCGTAATGAACTATTATATAAAAAAAAAATTTCGTGTGTTTATACACCGATGTATGACTAGCAGCGTGGGCGATGATGGTACTATAAAGAGGTTGTAAAGCTGGGTATCTGTAGTATTTGAAATCTGCAGTATCTAATGGGAATTCGTAGTATTGGGAACCTATAGTATTGGGAATCTGTAGTGTTGGGTATTTGTAGCATTTAAAATTCGTATTATTGGGAATATGTTTAGGTACTATTGACAATATCTGAAGTATTATCTCTTATCTGTAGTATTGGGAATCTGTAGACGACTCGATCCAGGCCCACTACCGCGTTTTTCGCGGTAGGGCGGCTGTACGAGTTAATAAAATAATTTTCGTACACGATAATTATGACAATTGCCGCATAAAATGCAATCTATAACTTTGTTTCGTGTTTATTTTTTTTATAATAAACTTGTCCTAAACAATATCTAGGTTTTTAATACCTTCTCATCCTTATATGTATGAACGTACAGGGTAATAATTTGACCTTGACGCCGGCGTGGCGCCGCCACGCCGGAAAAATTTTGCGGCGCGCCGCCGCCGGCGATTTCTATGCCGGCGCACACCTCTAATTTATCGATATACATATGAATAATCGGTAGTCGATAAACGAGAAGTCCCTATGACAGCTCAAAAATGCTACCGGTATAGGGATGATGACTGTAGTTAAAATAAATTATTTAATATTATGCACGACATAATACACGAAGAAATTATAAGATGTAGATTGCAGTAATTTTTGTACAGAACTTCTATTTAATAATTGAAAAGAACTTAAAATAGTAGGTCATTTAGCAGTACTCAAACGTGACGTCACTTTTGATTATTTCATATAAAATTCCATAGTGGTGATCGTTATGACAGTTCGAAAAAAGATGCTGATTTGACTTCCCAGTCATCATGCCTATTCCGATGTCTGTCTATAATAAGAGGTACTAAACGTTTGTCGCTGAATGCTGTTTGAGACTAATCCTTCCTTTCCCACAGGTCTGGAACACATCGTCCTGCGAATTCGTCCGCACGCTAAACGGCCACAAGCGAGGCATAGCGTGCCTCCAGTATCGGGACCGTCTCGTCGTTTCGGGCTCGTCGGATAACACTATCCGGCTGTGGGATATCGAGTGTGGACAGTGCATCCGCGTGTTAGAGGGCCATGAAGAGCTCGTGCGGTGTATACGGTGAGTGCAGCTGTGGGACATACGAGCCCCGATGCAGTGGAGTTCGTCTAGTTCGAAACAATTTTTACAAATTTTTGAATATTTTAAAAATGATCACATTATGCTAATGATAAATTGTATGAACGTTAGTCATGGTCATGGTTAATGTACTACGTACTACATTTCAAGAGACACAACAATCTGAAGTACGCTTTTGTTGTTTAATAAATCGATTTTAACAAACCAGTGTCTAATAGTACATTATTGCAGAGGCCGGGAAAGCGAATTTCGTGGATGAGTATTTTTTGTCGGACGAAGCGAAGCTGAGGCCGACAATTACATACGAATCCACGAAATTCTATTTCCGTCCGAGGCACATATAGGACTTTTCTCCAAACATGCAAGGAAATAAAACAAAATATTTTTCTTGCAAATTGAATAACAATTGAAAAGAAAAAATCTCTTATGATTCCCGCCTAAACTTTTTTTTAATGCATGGTCGTTCATAAAAAATAGTAACGATATCTATGGTTTCATTAAACCGTACCTACACGACCTGACACACCGAGGCGTTTGTAACTCATGATAGAACGAGACGGCCATAGATTTGATCGCCGTCTCTCGCTCTATCCAGACCAGGCGTTTGGTCGTGGCTTTAGAATTTGGCTGTATGCATTTTTTTTCAAAGTCCAAAAGTAGTTTTTAAGAAGTAAAAAACAATACATTAATGGATTTTAGTACAATTTCGCGGCCGCAAAAACTGTACAATAATGAAAATATTTTTTTTAATTTGAGCTGGTACATAAGAAGGTACTTCGCGTTTCGTTTTTGCTACATTAATGCGAACATTTCCGAGCATATTGGAGAAAATTATATTTTCGTTCACCACCGTAATTCCGCGCTTATAAGCTTGACGCAAAATTCGCAGTGCATCAGGTGTACCATGTCGTCTTTAATATTAATGGCGTTCTTTACATTCATTGATTATTTACAAAATTAAAAATTGTGGAAAAAATTTAAAAAAATACCTCTTGTAAAATAGTTTTTTTTTTATTCTGATTTATTAAGTCCAAATATTTTATACTCAAAGAAACTACTTTAGTACTACTATTGAATAGTGAAGGTTTTGTCTCTAAACCTTTTCCCCCGGATGAACGGGATAATCTCGAAAAACTGTCTAACTGGACGAGAACATAATTATGCATCGGGGCTCGTACAAACATCATCATCAGCCTATGTTAGTCCGCTGCTGGACGTAGGCCTCTCCTATTAACTATGCGTATAGACGCATTAGGAGGTAAATGCCCATAATCGCCACGCTGGGCAAGCGGATTGGCGATCTCAGTAATGTGTCCACTATGATGACGCTGCTGCCCATCATCAATCTTGTAGAATGGTCAGTGACACTTCAATCCCTTAGTCGACTCTTACGACACCCGCAGGAGTTGGGGTGGTGACAAATGTATTCTTACTACCGTCACCACACGGACATACAGTATCGGCCAATAAAACACCGTGTTTTTTTTAAATTCCGTTAAATTTAACAGGCTGCTTGGTACGTTAATTGGAGCTACCTAATATACAGTGTGTGTCTACGATACTGGCTTTTATCGAAACCGAGGAATGCGATGCAGATTTCTAGCCAAACCATGAACATTATTCGATTCAAAATGCTAATTTTAGAAGTAATTAACTTTCTATGAAAAGTTAATTGAGAAGCAATGTACTTCAAAATGGATCGTTAATTTGCACTTCACAATGACAAATCGCAGCCACTCACAACGTTTGACAATTAAGCAGTACACGCGTTACATTGATCGTTCGGAGGAAATAAAATTAATTGTACGGTCAATTTAATTATTTGTCAAATGTTAATACTTTTAAACGATTGCTAGTAATGCGTATTATTACCCATTTTCATAAAAGCCCGGGTCATAGACACACACTGTATAGCTTTTAGTCGAAATCGTAATTTTTTTAATACAAAGTGATCGATACTTTTGCACGCGAGTGTACTTCTGAAATTTAAGCAATATAAAAAAAACCTCTTTCAGACTATCTCAAAACCTCATTCGTGGCTTTTTGACCAGCAGTGTTATTCACTAAGGAAACCGCCTTGCTGTCAGCGCTGTGTCAGTGCTGCGGCAGCGTCGAGCCTAAAAATGGTATTCACTAATGTACTTTAAACGACACTAGTGCTCGGCGACGAATGCGGCGTGAGCTGGAACTACATTGCGTCGAAAGTTTGACGTTTAATGTATGAACTTCGTATTCTCTAACGAAAAACAGCGACGAACTCGCCCAGCTTGTATGACTGAAAACACCGTCTATTGGTTGCAGGTTCGACAACAAGAGAATAGTAAGCGGCGCATACGACGGCAAGATAAAAGTGTGGGACCTGCCCGCAGCGCTGGACGTGCGGACGCCGCATCAGGAACTGTGTTTAGGCACTTTGGTGGTGAGTGTCCATGTTTACTTGAGGATTTGCTGTAGAGGGCTGATGATTCCAAGCCGCGATAGCGTGGTTTCGAATCCCACCTGTCATTGGTGGTTCTTTGAACGTTTCAACCGCCGTGATTTCGGTGGCAACATAATCACCAAATGAAAAATTTAAAAAACCGACTTCAACTGATTTATCCAAGATCCCCGATTTGTTTCCATCATTGGTTTCCTCAAATCCTACTTTCTGAATGCAAATTCTTGTAAATGAATGAGAATTACCAAAAGCGTCATACATGTACCTATAATATTTGAAGAGACTTCAACCTATTTATCCAAGATCCCCGATTTGTTTCCATCATTGGTTTCCTCAAATTCAAATCCTACTTTCTGAATGCAAATTAATGAAAATTACCAAAAGCGTCATACATGTACCTATAATATTTGAAGAGATCCCTCGATTTCTCCAAGATCGCATCATCAGACCCCAACTTGGTGCCAAAGGGACCATCTCGGGGTTATAAACGTTCGATCGCAAAAATAAATTTTAAAAACGGGTTCACGATTCTCGGAGATATCAGGTAACATACATACAACAATAAAAACAAAAATTCAGTCTAATTGAAAACCTCTATTTTTTTAAGTCTGTTAATTATTACGCGTTTTCCGTGGGTAATTTTTTTTTTGATATCTTGATAGTTGTTAACTACGTCTACCAAGATATCCAAAAATTCATACATCTCTCACGGGATTCGTTTGATAAGTGATAAGGCTGTCACCGAAGTCACAGCGGAACAAATGGAACACTGTTCTAATTAAATAGAATTTAAATTTGTTCGATATTAGTAAGTTCTACAGGTAGGACCATGGGCCTAACGAGGTGGAATGGATAGGAGTTTGTCAACTCCAAAAAAAAAATACGAGGGCGGGATGATAAATAACTAGCCTAATAAATAAAAGGGTATAAAAGTGTAAAATTTTTTTTTTATTTTTCGACGTAGTCTCCTTGTAGCTCAATGCACTTATTCCATCTTCGTTCTAAAGCTACAATACCCTCCTTAAAATGACTTCTTTCGAGGCTTGCAAAATGCTCCTCTGCAGCGGCTATGACGTCATCATTGGAGGCAAACTTCTGTCCACCCAAAAAAGTTTTGAGCTTAGGGAATAGGTGAAAGTCTGACGGTGCGAGATCAGGCGAATAAGGCGGATGGGGCAACAAATCGTACTTGAGTTCGTTGATTTTTGCCATAGCTTTAACACATGTGTGAACCCTGGCGTTGTCTCGATGAAAAATTATTTTTTTCTTGGATAAGCCTGGTCGATTTTGCTGAATACTTTCATGAAGCTTATCTAAAAGATTTGCGTAGTATTCTCCATTTATAGTTTGACCTTTGGGAAGGTAATCTATCATTAAAATTCCATTTGCATCCCAAAAAACGGAAGCCATCACTTTTCCAGCTGACTTTACAGACATAGCATTCTTAGGAGCTGAACACCCAGATTCTGTCCACTGTTTTGATTGAATTTTTGATTCTGGCGTGTAGTGGTGAACCCACGTTTCATCGGTTGTAACAAATCGACGCAAAAAATCTGCTTTATTCCCTTGAAAACGACTCAAACATTCCTTTGAATTTTGCACCCGAATTCTTTTTTGATCGTGTGTAAGCAATCGCGGCACCCAACGGGCGGATAACTTTTTCATATTTAATTTTTCACTCAGGATATGATGTACCCGTTCTTTTGACATACCTGTAGTGTCAGCTATTTCCGATAACTTCAATCGCCGATCGGCCAAAACCAAGTCATGTACTTTGGAGACCATTTCCGGACTCGTAGCGGTTTTCGGTCGTCCAGGGCGGGCTTCGTCTTGGACACTTGTACGACCGCGTTTAAATTCAGCCACCCAGTTTTTTACGGTGGCATAAGAAAGTGCACATTCGCCCAAAACATTCTTTAGCTCTTCATGTATATCCATTCCCTTCATACCCTTCATATAAAGAAACTTTATCACAACTCTTTGTTCATTTTTATCCATGTTGAAAACAAGCGACACAATAAATTTTCAAATAATAGAAAAATAATAAAATATTCCCGCCAACAAATTCAAATTTCGAACACAGATAGCCAGAGACACGGTAATAAAAATGAGGCAGGTTTTTTTTTAATTCTAACTTTTTAAATGGCTAAGGCTAGTTACATATCATCCCACCCTCGTATGTTGGGTTGACTTGGCATTCATCATGCCTCTTGAATTCAATTAGTACTCTGCTCTTTTATTTTATTATTATTAACTGTCATTTTATCAGCCTCCATTGCCAAGTGGCGTACATCTTTACCTTGCCCCCAGGAGCACACGGGACGCGTGTTCAGACTCCAGTTCGACGAGTTCCAAATAGTGTCCTCCTCCCACGACGACACCATACTGGTGTGGGACTTCCTCAACTACGGCGGCGCCTCCCCCGCCGCCCCCGCGCCGGTGCCCCGCCCGCGCTCGCCTGACCACGACCGCGACCTGTACGATTAGCCGCAGGTACGCTCCTTTGTGTTTATGGCAGCCTGGTACTTTCAGATGCAAAGGTGCGCTCGCTGTGACCAGTAGGTAAACCTCCTTTAAAGCTATGATAGCCTGGTACTTTTGGTGTGCATGAAGAGTGGTACGGTCGCCGTAAGATATATCGGATCGCCCAGGGTGCTCATAAATATCGGAGCAGGCCTCTCTATTGTCTTTGCGTTAGAGTGAATATTGTATTTTTGAGGCCACGACGACACCATACTAGTGTGGGACTTCCTCAACTACGGCGGCGCCTCCCCCGCCGCCCCCGCGCCGGTGCCCCGCCCGCGCTCGCCTGACCACGACCGCGACCTGTACGATTAGCCGCAGGTACGCTCCTTTGTGTTTATGGCAGCCTGGTACTTTCAGATGCAAACTTGCGCTCGCTGTGTGACAGGGTGCTTAGCCAAGTTGCCAATCGCTAGCGCTTAAACGTCAATCGTAAGCGAAAGGCAGCTAAGTGTCTTTGTCGCACTAATATGCAAGAGTGACAGAGAGGGAAAACTACGATACGCTACCAAGCGCTAGCGATTGGCAACTTGGCTCAGCATCCAGTAAGTAAACCTGCTTTAAAGCTATGATAGCCTGGTAATTTTGGTGTGCATGAAGACGGTCGCCGTAAGATACATCGGAACGCCCGGGGTGCTCATAAATATCTGAGCAGGCCTCTATTGTCCTTGTTGAGTGCATGTTCAGCTTCCTCAACTACGGCGGCGCCTCCCCCGCCGCCCCCGCGCCGGTGCCCCGCCCGCGCTCGCCTGACCACGACCGCGACCTGTACGACTAGCCGCAGGTATGCTCCTTTATGTTTATGGCAGCCTGGTACTTTCAGATGCAAAGTTGCCCTTTGTAAGACCAGAAGTAGGTAAACCTCCTTTAAAGCTATGATAGCCTGGTACTTTTGGGAGTGGTACGGTCGCCGTAAGATATATCGGATCGCCCAAGGTGCTCATAAATATCTGAGCAGGCCTCTATTGTCCTTGCTGAGTGCATGTTCAGCTTCCTCAACTACGGCGGCGCCTCCCCCGCCGCCCCCGCGCCGGTTCCCCGCCCGCGCTCGACCACGACCGCGACCTGTACGATTAGCCGCAGGTGTGCTCCTTTGTGTTTATGGCAGCCTGGTACTTTCAGATGCGAAGGTGCGCTCGCTGTATGACCAGAAGTAGGTAAACCTCCTTTAAAGCTATGATTGCCTGGTACTTTTGGTGTGCAAATTTGAAGTGGTACAACCGTAAGATATATCTGATCGCCCAGGGTGCTCATAAATATCTGAGCAGGCCTCTATTGTCCTTGCTGACTGCATGTTCAGCTTCCTCAACTACGGCGGCGCCTCCCCCGCCGCCCCCGCGCCGGTGCCCCGCCCGCGCTCGCCTGACCACGACCGCGACCTGTACGACTAGCCGCAGGTATGCTCCTTTATGTTTATGGCAGCCTGGTACTTTCAGATGCAAACTTGCGCTCGCTGTATTATGACCAGTAGGTAAACCTCCTTTAAAGCTATGATAGCCTGGTACTTTTGGTGTGCATGAAGAGTGGTACGGTCGCCGTAAGATATATCGGATGGTCCAGGGTGCTCATAAATATGTGAGCAGCTCTCTTATTGTCCTTGCTTTAGAGTGCATGTTCAGCTTCCTCAACTACGGCGGCGCCTCCCCCGCCCCCGCGCCGGTGCCCCACCCGCGCTCGCCTGACCACTCGCCTCGCCAGGTATGCTACTTTGAGATTATGGCAGCCTGGTACTTTCAGATACAAAGTTGCTGCGCATGCTGTATGACTAGCGCGGGTAATCTCCTTTAACCCCTCGTATGCTTCCTGTCAAATTACGTTACTGAAAAAGTTACCTTGACAATTAAAACAATAGATTGAAATTCCCACGCACGGATCTGTGTCTAAGCATACGAGGGGTTGAAGCTATGATAGCCTGGTACGTTTGGTGTGCATATTTGAAGAATGGTACCTACAGGCCGTAAGAATAGGATCGCCCAGGGTGTTCATAAATATCCGAGCAGGCCTCTATTGTCCTTGCGTTAAAAATTCAGATATTTTTGAGCCCACGAGGACACCATACTAGTGTGAGATTTCTTCAACTACGGCCCCGATCCGGTCTAAAAACCGTCATATACGGACTGCTTCGAGCAGTCAATTTATTCTTTAATCAACAACAACCATGTACAAAACAGCTTACGCCAAGATACTACATGTGGAATTATCTATAAGCTAACATAATTCTACCCTATAATTTTTCCTTTTCACTATTTTGAGTGAAAATGATGAAAAGGAAAAATTATAGGGTATAGTAGCAGGTATTAAGGTAATGGTTAATTTTTCGTCTAAGTTGTGTCCATTTATCAGAAAAAATGTCGGCATTTTGAATCGTATTTGTATGAGAACTGCAGTCGGATTGCAGAAATTTGCACGGGGCGGACTGCTGAAGCAAGTCTGTGTATGGCCTTCATTAAATAGCTGGACCGAAGTTATATCAGCCAAATGGAAATTACCGCGCGCGGCAGCTCGGTCAGTGTAGACTTGCCTGTATCGAGGCAAATTTATGGACGGCCTCGTGCCTAGAGCGAAAAACGTCTACATTAACTGGACTGCCACGCGCAGCAAATTCCTGCCTTCGAATATGCAGTGATTACCATGACCCAGGCTTTTAAAATCGACAATAATACGCATACGACAATCGTTTTCAAGTATTAACAGATAAATTAATGTTATTTCCTTTTAACAATCAATGTAAAGCGTGTATTGCTTAGTTGTCAAACACCGCGAGTGGTTGCTATGTGTCATTGTCAAACGCTAATTAACGATTCATTTTGAAGTACATTGCTTCTCACTCAGGTTTTCTTCAAAGTTAAATGATTTTAAATATTGAATTCTTATTAAGTCACACTCAGGGTTGGATTAAGAATCTGCATACGATTGCTCGGTTTTAAAATAAACCTGGATGGTGGTAACACAATGTATATGTCATATATGATGATTGAAAATTTGTGATAAACTGATAATTAATCTACACATTTTCTTTTCAGGTAAAACTAGAAGACCACAAGGAGACTATTATTATATTTTTAATGATATAACAGTGCGTGCCGTGTTCGCAACGGATAGATCTAAATCGTGGACTATAAATAAATTATTATTAAATATTATTATACTATTAAATGTTAATTTTAAAACTGTTCCGACGCGTTACCAAGACTTTAGTGCCCTAGAATGAAATGGTGGACAGTGCTTGTTGATCGGCATATTTAAGTGATTTTACAGAAGGGTACTTAGGCACTGGTCTCACCGCGAGCTACTAAGTTATGAACTATCGGCTATAAACACGAACAAAACATACGCACTCTCTTGTAAATAAAAGAGACACGGCGACACTCGCCTGGCGGTGATAGCTGATAGCTGGGCGAGTATAGCCGTGTCTCTTTTATTTACACGGGAGTGCATATCTTTTGTTCGTGTTTATAGCCGATAGTCCATAGCTTGGTAGCTCGCGGTGAGACTAGTGCCTTACTGTCGATAAGGCGCTAGCGCTACAGTTATTAATATTGTTTTAGAAATCGACCTTATCGGCAACCATCTTTTTTTTAAATAAATCGTAATATTATAATGAAGTGAATATATGCGACTGGTATTTTTTTTTATTTGCTGTTTATTTTAACGTACTTGCCAGAGAATGTTTACTAGAATAAAAAAAAAACATTAGTCCTTTAGGTCATCTAAAAATATTGGACACGTATTTTTTTAAATTAAAAATAAACACATGATGTCACAGCGCGAGACAATGTTATAATAAATAAATAAAAAATCGTGTCAAATATTTTAGATGAATTTGGGTCAAAATTCTTTTCGTTGCCTTAATTTGTGTCCCTGAAAAACTTGACACCGATTTTTGTATGAGATGATGTTTTGTATTCTATTTCTGATGTATGGATTAAAATCTAGCGTGAAAAAGAAATACAAGCGCATGGGATTTTTTTTATACACCAAGTCGAGATAACAACTAAAAGCGTGACAAAGTGGTATGAAACAAGACAACGAAAAGAATTTTGACCCATTTAACTGATAGACGACGTAAATTAAATCATGAATTTAGCTAGGAACGTTCCCAAATAGGCTGGTCCACACTGAATGTATCGCCGCGGGAGGTAGTTTTGTCAGGCACGCGATTCTCCCGAGTTCTACGGCTATTTTATCTTATCGAGTTGCCTCGCTCGGCAATTTCTTCGCCAGACATCTCATTCCGTTTGGACTCTGCTCACTAATCCTCTTATTCATAAACGTCTATCTTGGCAAGCTGCTAACTATTGTTTATCCCTTTCGATCTTATAGGCATATTCTTAAGACGATAATCACCAAATTAAAAATTTAAAAACAACCAATTTCATCCGAATTCTCCAAGATCCTAACATCTGTGGTTTCCATCATCATCAAATTCTACTTTCTGAATGCAAGCTCTTGTAAATGAATGAAAATTACCGAAAGCGCCATACATGTACCTATAACATTTGAAGAGATCCCTCGATTTCTCCAAGGTCCCATCATCACTCCCCAACTTGGTGCCAACAGGACCATCTCGGGGTCATGCACGATATTACAAAAAAAAATTGGTTCACCATTCTCGGAGATATCGGGTAACAAGGGTAACATACATACAATAAAAAAATATATCGAAGTGAAACCTCCTTTTTTTGAAGTCCGTTAAAAAGGAATAAAAAATACTTAGCGGCTTGCTAAGTTACGAGTCGTCTATGAATAACGGGGTAAGCCTATAAATGAAGTACCGTAAACCGGGGTACATAGGAATGACGGGGTAAATAAGAATGTAGAGTAAACTGGTCTGTTAGCCCAGGACAAACAGTCCAGTTTAGAACAGCAGATTTTTTCATATGCGTTATTCTAAACTGGACTGTTTGTCCTGGGCTAACAGACTAGTTGACATTCCTATTTACCCCTTTTTACGGTAATATACACTATACGTCCATAGGTAACTGTATTGCACTAATCAGGTGGTTTATGATGGTCCCGTTTTATTCATTTATCGTGCTACGCGCCACTTTCGCACCTGCATACTTGTTAGAACGTGACGCCAACGACAACACACGATTAAACACCATCATAAGTCTACAGCTGTCAGATTTTGCATTCTTTACGAATCGTATTATTATTTGGACATTTGCACTACATCGCTACGTCATTCACATGTGAGACGCGTTCTGTATATAAAATAATTTATAGACTAGTGAATCTTTAGTTTATATGCGTCACAAAAAAAAGAATGTAATTTAAGTCTGTAAAAAAGAGGTTCATTTCATTAGCCCGCTCCACACTGAAAGACATCGCGAGGAATTTGCCGCGCGAGGTATGCCGCCGTTATAGCATTTGCCGCGCGAGGCGACTCAGTATGGATTAACTGCCTTATTCCTTATTATGTATTGTTTGTTCTTTTTGTCTTATAGACTTATTGATAAGCTGGAAAGGGACAACAAATAAGGCAAAACAAAAAAAACTTAGCGGCTTGCTTGACGTTTATGAATAAGGGGGTTAGTTATTAACAATCCTTGGGAATTGTGACTGTTTCATGTGAACTTGAGAGTATTTTTACAATCTTATTGAGTTCACCAATCATGTGCTAAGCTTAAATCGTGTTACTCGTGGCCTACGCATTTATCCCCCTTATTCATAAACGTTTGTTAACTTAACAAGCCGCTAAATTGTTTGTTCCTTTCGGTCTTAACAATGTGTCCATAAGAGCAAAAGGGACAAACAATTATTAGCGGCTTGTTAAGTTAACCAACATTTATGAATAAGGGGGTTAAAGTATAAATCGCCGGTTGACAATCAAAACTGGATATAAGAAACTGTCACTACTCTTAGCAAAGTCGTATGTCTGTACTGAATCAGAACTAGGGATACCAATACCGGGATCCCGGTATTGAAACGTTTATTCCGGTATATAAAAGTCCGGTATTTGGACACCCTAATCGGAACTGAGATACGAGCCTTATTTAAAGTAGGTAAGTTGGGGTAAAACGGTTTTTTTAATGGGGTAAGACAAAAAGTCGTCCTTCTGGCACAGCGTCAACTGGTAGCTTTTAGTTTTACCCCATTTAAAAAACCGTTTCATCTTACCCCACTTTACCTTATTTGTTACTCAGTGAGTTTTGTTAGTCAACCGACGAATTGTAACTGTATATTTGTTACATTTGAATTAATGACTAACGAAAAAAAAAAGCGCTGGGCGTGAGATAGCGAATGTACTCTGTCAAACAATATAATGTCACTAAAAATCAGCAAATTCAAATTTTCTATCTGCGTCTATATTTTTTCAATTTCCTGTATTTTACTGACAGAGATTGTCGGCAGAGTTTAGTAATATTTTTGCCTTTAAAATTCATCCGTCTTCATAAACGTCTGCTAACTCTTATAGATATTGTTAAGACCGAAAGGGACAAACAATACTTAGAGGGTTACTAAGTTAGTAGACGTTTTTGAATAAGGGGGTCAATCTTTGACGTATCTTGATATGATTTCATCGCGCTTTCAGAAAAGGTGTTATTTCATGCAAGTTTATAAATAGTGGAAATGAAAATATAAGTGAAGTTAACATTTATTTCTTACAATCATTTCACTGTAAAACAATAGTAATATTAAATTGTTTATCTCATTCATGTGATCGACGTTGCAAGCGATACGTTCCTGAGTGACCATTTAATTGTAAATATTGTTTTAATATTGACATGTCTCACAATATAAATGGGTGAATCAACTTTTATTACGTCTGTTATTGTCATGGTTATGGTCGCCTGAGTCACGCTGGTTTTATGCATAATTATGCTACTTTAACTATGCAAACATGCATTTTTCTGGTGTTAATAAGCCGTCTCCTTAATGGGCCACCTACAAACATGGACTACACGCATGTTTGCATAATTTTACATAAAACCAGCGTGACTCGGGTGACCACCATGGCAATAACAGACAAAAAAAAGTTGATTCACCCAAATAAATTTTCACTTTATCAGTGAAATATTAAATAAAGAAAGGATGTTTGTGATGGTATGATGAAAACATGTAAAATATGGGCGATATTAAATTTGTATACTTGAGTCTTGAGAATCTATATTCTGTTTTTATTTCACTAATATAAGTTTTTCCCTTATGCATGTTATTATGGGTGAATCAACTTTTTTGTCTGTTATTGCCATGGTTACGGTCGCCTGAGTCACGCTGGTTTTATGCAAAAAAAATATGCTACTTAATTTATGCAAACATGCATATAGTCCATGTTTGTAGATTGTGAAAAAAACATGATTGTAGAAGGAAAGGGTTTATTAACACCAGAAAAATGCATGTTTGCATAGTTTTAAGTATCATAATTATGCAAAAAACCAGCGTGACTCAGGCGACCGTAACCATGGTAATAACAGACAGAAAAAAGTTTATTCAACCTTATAAATAAAATTACAAGACGTGGATACCAGAATGAAAAATTAATAACAAGACTTCAACCAATTTCTCTAAGATCCGATTATCAGACACCAATTTTGTGTCAACGGGAACGGGACCATATCGGGGTTAAACTCTACTCGTCCGATTGAAAATTCACGATACTTGGAAATATCGATGAGAAAAAGGACAGTCGAATTGATAACCACATTTTTTGAAGTGTGACAAGTATATTATCAAACCGCGATTAGAACGGGATTTGAAAGTACTGTTGACACG
>JALPQI010020716.1:0-19926 GCA_025490895.1 Thaumatotibia leucotreta | reverse complement strand
CGCGTATCAATCTCGCAAAGTTTGGCAATATCTACTTAAATTTTGATTGAACAAGTTTACATGCGATCTTCTGTGTTCATATTGGATAAAAATGTTCAGCTAATAAGATTTGATATTAGGTTTTTGTTGAACTTGTCTGATACGTTTTTAAATACCTACATCGACAGAGAGAAGACCCGCTCCGACTTTGCATAGTTGCTGTAAATTGGCCTTCATACAAAATATTGGCGTGCACGATTGTTATTGTTTTGTAACAGGCGCTTACAATTGAAAACGTGAAGTGTGTTAGAGAGTCAAGTACGCTTATTTTTAAAGGGAAATATGGCTTACTCAATGGTACGTTATGGGTAGGCACTTCGTCTGAATCACAGGATGCTTAGCCAAGTTGCCAATCGCTAGCGCTTGGTAGCGTATCGTAATTTTCCCTCTCCGTCCCTCTGTCATATTAGTGAGACAAAGACAGCTGCTTTTCGCTTACGATTGACGACTAAGCGATAGCGATTGGCAACTTGGCTAAGCAACCAGGAGTGGGTACAGAGTTTACTCCTCGCCCGTCCTCATTAAATGTTCCAACCACTAAATCTCTCAAAGGTTAGCTGGAAGAGATCCCTTATAGGATTAAGTTCGCCTTTGTACCTTAATTTCTGCATAACTATTTCTGTAACATATTGTGTACAATAAAGTGATTTACTACTACTACTACTAAATGTCTTATTTCTCCCCCAAACTATGCAATTTCCAACTATTTAGGTACAAAAGGTACCTACCTACGTGAGGGGTACATACATACTTATGCCATTAGACATCGAGCTTAATCCCTTGTATGCCGGAACGTCGATCCGCGTACGAGAAAACTGTAAGAAAATAGTATAACTATTACGACACAAGTGCGTAAAACATGAAAATCGAAACGAGTGGCGATGTTTTAAAACACGACCGATAGGGAGTGTTTTAAATAGACACGAGTTACGAATTTCGTTTTTGCACGTGTCTCATACCCTCCGAAGTTTTGGACCTGACGTAAAAAGACCCACTTCTCGCACTGGAGCCTAAAAAGTACACCATCTGTACTAAAAACATATTTCCGGCACACGAGAGGTTAATATGGTTATTTTTGCTTTAAATTCTTGATGTGTAAAGAGTATTTGTATTGTAAAGGTAAGTACCTAAGTTTAAATGGATATTGATCAAATTCTGCAAGTCTGGCAGAATTTGATCTGACCGCAGCACTCTTGTTCATGTACCAGTTTTATGAATACCTTTGGCTATGAGCCAGTACTGTTTTAGGTTCTCATACTTCTCATTATCATTTACATGACCACTTATGGAATTAAAACAATCTTGTGTATAAAACTAGTAAGACATGAAGTAGTTCACTTTTTCAGCTTCGCAGACAGGGTCAATAAAAGCTATGCAGACGATGCAGAACATTCTCAAAATTTCCATATATCGCCAGAAATTTTCATCAGAACATTCTCAATAAAGTTACCATTGAGAATAATATTAGTATTTATGTATGAATGTCATATGTATGCCGTGTGGTGACGGCAGTAATAATACGTTTGTCAGCACCCCAACTCTTCCCGCGGGTATCGTAAAAGCCGACTAAGGGATTGAAGTATCACTGGCCATTCTTTGATAAATTGATAATGGGAAGCAGCGTCATCATAGTGGACACATTACTGCGGTCGCCAATCCCCTTGCCCAGCGTGGCGATTACCTAATATGGACGTTTACCTCCTAATGCATCTATACGCATAGGTAATAGGAGAGGCTTAAGTCCAGCAGGCGTGGACTGAAATGGGCTGATGATGATCATAGTTCCTACCAGACTTGTGTAGCACGGAAGCAAGTTGGTCAGACTCCAATGAAGACAAACAAACTACCCCATATAACGAAACCGAGATTGTGTTTTTTTATATTGGAAAAACATAGTGTCTCCACTCCACCTGATCGTAAGTGAAAAGTGGTCCCAAATCACGGCGGCAACGAACAGGAGACCTAGTAACCTGTCAGTTGCCACCGCCTTGCTGGCCCGCTAGATGCTTCTTCACGCTTCGTTTAAAGGGTCTTATACGTATGAGGAAGCACATGTGCCGTCTTTGTTTTGTTTATATTATTTTAATTCTACTGAAAATTGGTGTAGTCAAAACGGCCTGAGACAAATTACGCGATACAGTTAGCTTAAGGCACTGGTCTCACCGCGAGCTACTAAGCTATGAACTATCGGCTAAACACGGCTATACCGCCCAGCTATCAGCTATATCACCATCGCCGCTGGGCGAGTATCGCCGTGTCTGTTTTTTTTTTATTCGTATCTTTTGTTTGTGTTTATAGCCGATAGTTAATAGCTTAGTAGCTCGCGGTGAGACCAGTGCCTAAACCGCCAGCTCATGGTAACTCAGTCCCTAGTTGTTGGCAATTAAAATGTCAGCTGCAACGAAACGTGCAACGTGCAACAATGATGCAGTTTCGCGTTCGGCCATAATTTCGTTACAAGTTCGCGGCTTCTTCAACTTCAGAACAGTAGCCGTACCATGAGCTACCGCTGTGTTATTAACGCAGACATACTTTCTGTACATTCCGCTAGTACTTTTTTTTTAATGAAAAAAATAAATATTCAGATACAAATCTTAGAACCAGATCACAACTTAAGCCAAACCAGAGTATCTGGGTTGTCCTCTTGGCGTTTCAACCGCTTCATTCCCATCCTCATATATATGGGACAAATTAGCCACAATAACAGTGATTTGATAAAAATGTATACTAAAGTACCCTGTACAATACAATATTGATTAAAATATAGTGATTATTTTGGGTAACTTTAGAATAAATGTAAGGAAGGTAATGAAAGCGGTTCAAACGCCAAGAGAACAACCCATCTATCTATTGGTTGTTGGCAAACAAGGCTCCAAATAACATTAGGTAAAAGTTCTATATGTTACGAGCAAATACCTATATAATTAATGTAATTATGTATCTAAAAATTCGTCGTTGCACCTACAAAAGTCGCCATGCGTTTTAATTAAGTTATGGCTTTGAAATAGTAAAATCCAGTAACAACACAAAGGGTAATCATTGAATGAAATAAAATCCCATACATAGCAATTTTTGCAGGCAACACAACGGTATTTATAATACTTAGCATCTAGATTTATAATAAAGTTTTAAAATATTAATATTTTAAGTTCATAATAAAACAAAAATTGTGTTAACATTCGTAATACGTTTATTAGATTAGTCATGTTAAGTATAATAATATTAATATTAGGTGCCTAATAAAAGCAACAAAGTTATATCTTCAGACCTAAATCCGAAACCTTCTGCACTTATATTACCTGCGCACATCGATATTGCCCTCGTTTTTAAGATCAACCTCAGATTTTAGTTTCAATTTCTTAACCCTTGCCCGTTCCATATGTATTTATATATTTATGAACGCATTGCAGAATCAAGTTTCATATTGAATTTCTCGGAGCTAGCTGCACTGCCATACATTATGTATAGCCTGGGTACGCGTTTGCCATAATGAAACTGTTTATTTTGTAATATAATAATGGTTATATCTAGCTGGCATTTAAATGATACTGAAAATTGTATAAGTACGATGTTATTATGTGGTTAAAAAATATACCCCCTTATTCATAAAACGTTTGTTAACTTAACAAGCCGCTAATAATTGTTTGTCCCTTTCGGTCTAAACAATGTGTCCATAAGAGCAAAAGGGACAAACAATTATTAGCGACTTGTTAAGTAAGCAGACGTTTATGAATAAGGGGGTTAGTATTTATGAGATATCACAAATTTTACGTCCTAATAAAAAAACCTTGATCCCACAGATCAACTATGGAAGAGAGTTAGGTTAAAGTAATAAGTTTTCATAATTGTAATAGGTAAATGCGTATACCTATATCTTTATTATGACTGTATGTGAAATGTGTTAACTGTGTGTGTATAATAGGCTTAATTTAAAGCTATGAATGTGGTACAGCAGGCTGCAGAGATATCTTACTGCATTGTATTGCTTAAAGTGAAAAAATTGATACATCTTTTTGTAGTCCACATATACACAGGCAACCGATCTACTACTACTTAGGTCTTAGGTACCTAATTACCAAATATTTAAAAACCTATTTAAACAATATACAATTTAATGTAATCCATATCTGGCATTTAAATTATGCCCAAAAGTATAGAATACCGTTTGCGCGACTTAAAACTAAAATTCGGTTTGGCAGCGCTCCAAACGGTCGCTTGGTTTATTTTGAGCCGTGGAGACCGCATTTCGTGAGCGTTATAACCTAAACTAATAGATTTCATTGGATTTGAGCAAATCGTAGTGAATATTCGACAAAGGACCGGATAATTTACTTGTCTAAGTGAACAAAGTGCCACTGGAGTGTATACGAGAAGTCGGGGTTTTGAAATGTGCGTTTGTGTTGGTAAACAAGCTTTGCATACGCTGTTTATTGTTTTAAGTGTTATAACCTAGCTTTTATTTGATTATCAAAGTCTTTCCGGGAATAACTAACAGTCCTTTAAGTATCAGTGAAGTGGATATATTCGTTTTTCAGGTTCTAAAACGCATTAGGTTACTTTTACTGTGTCTCTTTAAATTAACAACAACAGACTGAATCGTTTAAGTTTGGAAGTTGGCCGCGTTCAGTATTTAAATTTTACGCGAGATTAGGTTCAACGTTTTCATAACAAACCAAGATGTTTACATATGATGATGCATCGCAATTTACAGACTGAATAATCATATATTATCAAACTGGAATCAGAAAGGGATTCGAAAGTATTGTTGACACAACAAATGACACAATATTTACTAAGAAAAGAGTTATTTAATATTAATCTACTGTCTGTAGGTATCTGCACTTAAACTATGAATATATCCTAGATTGACTTATACTATTGATCAAACGGGCTACTCACATAATTTTAATCCATAATTGCTGGACATGTTTTGATCCATTTAGAGGATCCTCATCATGGAATACGAGCGATCAAAGCCCGACATGTATTCCATGGTCGCGGATACTCCATGATGAGGATCCTCTAAATGGATCGAAACATGTCGAGCAATTATCGAATAAAATTACGTGAGTAACCCGTTTGATCTATATTTAAATATGTTTGAGTCCCACGTTAGTTATATAATTATATTTATTATTCTAAAATATACACTATTGTGTCAACAGTACTTTCGAATCCCATTCTCGTCGCGGTTTGATAATATGAAAGAAAATATGCCGAAAAACTTCCGCTGTGTCCGTTTATATGGAAATTCCATGCATCATTTCAGGTATTTAAGATGCGTGACACTTCTGTCACTCTGTGCACTAGTGGCGACACAAAAGTGCAACCACAAGCCCATCTTAGTGCCAGACGATGTGGAGCCGCTGGAGAACGACAACTTGTTCACGATGTCCGTGCAAAACATGGAGAAAGACGCTGGTGGGTCTTTCAAGAAGGACCAGAGATATTCTAGTAAGTTTCCATTTTCGTAACTCAACAACGGCATAGTATGGGGAAATATGCTGACAGATCTTTCAGGACCAGGATGCTTAGCCAAGTTGCCAATCCCTTGCGGTTAGTAGCGTATCGAGTGACAGAGAGGGAAACTCTCTGTCACTCTCATATCAGTGCGACACAGACAGGTGCCTTTCGTTTACGATTGACGATTAAGCGTTAGCGATTGGCAACTCGTCTAAGCACTCTGAGATATTCTAGAATTCAACAACTCTAGAACATAAGGAAAGATGCTGACGGAACTTTCTAGTTTCAGAAGTGGTGAGTGGTTAAGTAGTTCTTAATGTTTTCAAAGAAAATTTACCCTTGTGAACTTCCTACTAGACCTATTCTGAGACCCAAAACCTCACTGGCAGCGAGAATGCACTTATTTTTTGGCCTGTAGAATGATGTATTATTTATCATTTTAGTTACCATACGCGCTATTGATGAGTTCCACCCATTCCGCTGGTTCATGGTGACGGTCGAGGACCCAGATATTGACCAGAGGGACTACGCCTTCAGGAGGCAACAGTTCGACATCGGCAACTTGAAGACAATTGACGATCACAAGAGCCAGTACAGCGAGCGATGTGCGAATACTGTGGAGAATATTGACAACACTGACAAAATGGAGGTTTCAGTAAGTCTGTTTGCATGCTGTTTTACTTGTCTGTAGGCTCAGCACATGATTGGTGCGACAATATATCGCCGCGAGATAGACTATGCGTCTCAGGATCTGTAGCCATATTTATTTGCAACATCTCACTAAAGGAGAAGCGTATGAGTAGGGCTGCCAACTAAAGATCACAAATATGCGGTACATTCGCGAATAATTTGCGGGACTTGACAAAAAAATGCGGGACGTATGAGAAAGTGTATTAAATGATAAAAACCGGCCAAATACGAACCGGGCTCGTGCACAAAGGGTACCGTAGCAACAAATATTAAAAAATAAGACAGACTTCTTACGAGTTTTCCTGTAAACTATATACGTAAGGAACTATTTTTTGTATTTTTTACCAAATACTCGTATTAAGCCCTGTAAGTTTGAAGGATGGAGGTGGTCATTTTCGCCTATTTTTTTTATATAACGTCAATATTATTTACATATCATACAATAAAAAAATTGATATCGTCACACTAAGCCCTCTATTTGAATGAGTTTGCAAAACATTTTTTGTTTAAGAATTTCCTTAAATTAATAATTAATTTAAAGTTCATTCATTTACGTTCCACGTCCATCGTTGGGTCTCTCATTTACACATGTGTGCCAAATTTTACCTCAATATCTATTCTGTCTAGTAATTTCAGAGCAAATAGGATTATGGGTTCCGTTTTTTCCTATAAAAGTTACGACGATAAAGTTAGACAACTAAAAAACATAAAAATAGACAACTTAAAAAACATTTATTACAAAGCATAATATTTTTATGGCATTAACATTTAAAAACAATGCTTAGTTTCAGATCGGTTCAACTTAGATGCACCTATTTCACCCATCGCAATTATTCATATTTTGGCAGTTATACACGTTCAGAGCACAGTGCTCGCGTTGTTAGTATCACGGCGTCTACAAAGCAACTTGTCTATGGGGCAAACATAGGTTGTCTAATTCGCAACTCGTGTACTTATCAACTCGCCTAAAAGCAACTGGTCTAGATCATTTTTTAAGTAGCAGCTGGTCTAAATAGCTATTGGTCTATACAACGACTCGTGAGGAGATTCGACGAAGTCGCAACTGGTCAGCAAAAACGACGCGGAGAGGTGCAGCTCTTAGACGCATTTTAGACGCCGTGATATGTAGACGACAACGCTCGCGGACGTCTCGGTACATTCAATTTTAAATTGCTCTCATTAATGTATTCATATTTTTATTTTAGTATTTCCAGTTTAGTATTCCCTGAAAAGCGGGACAATCGGCGTCCCGCGCGGACCCTTTGCGGGACTTATACTTTAGGGCCCCAGAAACGGGACGTCCCGCATATAGCGGGACAGTTGGCAGCCCTACGTATGAGGCGCCACGAGCAGGCCTCCAAGCTTCGACCACCTGGGGGAGCACACACGTCAGGTGTGGACGCGGGATCCTCTCCCGCATTGGGCTATACAGCCTCGAACGCAAGTATCGTTTGGATGCTGCTTAAAACATCTGACACAGATGGAAAGGCCTATTATTATTATTATTCAGTAACGTTAAGTTTTTCTCGATACGTAAAGCAGGCCATCGCGCTCGCTCCAATATATCCTGCCAGTGCGATAGAAAGCATTACGTATCGAGTAAAACCTAACGTATCCTTTACTTTCCAACTCATGGTACGACTACTATAGCTCTACCATGACTTTGCAAGTATCGGGAACGTTAGAATTCTTAAATGTGATTCAGTTTACACATTCCAATTCAGATTAGGACCTAATCTGAATCTGATTAGTAGATCCTGGGGGGTTACCATGACGTAGGCTGTACGAGTCGTATATCACTGTCCCTTTCCCTGATCTTAAACTGAATCGCATTAGTACGTCATGGTTAAAATGGCAATGGGCCGGCCATGTTTCCCGCAGGGATGATGACGGCTGGAGCTGTCATGTGCTTTCCTGGAGACCTCGCTTAGGGAAACGCAGGGACGGAAACCCACGAGCCAGATGGTCGGACGATATTAAAAAGCCGGCAGGGCCGACCTGGAATCGCATCGCCGCAACCAGAACCGAGTGGAAATCCATTGAAGAGGCATATGTTCAGCAGTGGACGCAGATATGCTGAGAAGAAGAAGACGTCATGGTAACCCCCTGATCTAATCTATTGTTACAGGTCCATTGGTTGTCCCCCAGCTCCAGTTCGCAACACATCGCAGAGAGAGTGCGCATTCGAGCAATGGTGGCTGAAAATTCACGGGCTTGGTACATCAGCCCTAACCTGACCACGGAGTTGTCGAAGGACAATACAAGGGCCCTGGACACCCCGCGGAATGACGCCAAGCCGGATTGCAACTTGTGCAGTGAAGCTCGGTATGAAGTAAGTTTTGCCAATGTTTTTCAAACTTTTTGATGACGCGGCCCTTTATGTCTGCTAAAATTCTATCACAATCCCCTAAAACTCAGAAAAAAAAATTTGTCATTGTATAACTTATACCCTTTTTGGTTAGGTATTTCAAAAAAGGTTAACAATCTTACTGTATCTTTTTATTGAAAATGCATTTAAAAATCCAAACTAGGTACTTAATGACAACAATGTAAATCACTGTATTTCCTTGTTATGTTATGTATATTTGCTAAAACTTATTTTTTAGTACAGATGGTGCCTTTTTTAGACTCTAGTGCTAGAAGTGGGTCATTTTACGTCAGGTTAAAAACTTCGGAGACGACGTTTTTTAATACAGATGGCCATCTGTACTAAAAAAACGTCGTACGAGACACGTGCAAAAACGAAATTCGTAACTCGTGTCGATTTAAAACACTCCCTGTCGGTCGTGTTTTAAAACATCGCCACTCGTTTCGAATTTCATGTTTTTCGCACTTGTGTCGTAATGTACTATTATTCTACTCGTAGTTTTCAATAAAAAGATACTGCAAGATTGTTTACCTTTTTTTAAATACTTAACCAAACAGCATAGGTAGGAACAAGCGGCTTTGAAGCATCTTGGCAGTAGAAAAAAGCGCCAAAAAAAAAAATGGACGTGCCCACTGCACTGGCCGCCAATAAAGAATATTGTCCATTTATTTTAGAATTACTTCATTTTCTTTATATTTCTTAAGTATATTTTAATCATAATATTTTCTTCGGTTACCGCGAGGATTACTCATGAAATAAAACTATGAAACGGACCACGAACCCTGTAAATTGTTCGAAATGTCGGAATGAAGTTAAAATTAGTTAATATACGGGAGTTTATCCGTTTTCATAGTTTTATTTCATGTATATTTTAATCCTTTATATTTCAAAGAACTCGTGTTTTATTGCAGGTAATATATTTTTTATCTGGCTTCCATATGTTCCTCTCGAACCTGAACCTCGCGACTCCTCTAGATACCTGCCGCGACCCTCCGGAGTTGCGACCCACACTTTGAAAAACACTGGGTTAGACCATCAAAAGCTTGGTATTTCATGGCTCAGATTCCACTTTTATACTCTGTTTGGTTAGGTATTTAAAAGAGGTGAACAATCTTGCAGTATCTTTTTATTGAAAAATGCATTTAAAAATCCAAAAGGTACTTAATGAATCAAAACAATGTAAATCACTGTATTTCCTTGTTATACAGGGTGTAAATCAAATACGGGCGAAGCTCTTAACGGGTGTTAGTTTACGACATAATAAGTACATTCAAATAACTTTTACTTAAAATTAGAGCAACAATTTTTTCCATACAAAATAATTCGACGCGCAATGTAGAGCAACATACGCGATTTAAATACTCGTTGACAGCTAATTTCAAAAGCAGATGATATAACTGCCATGTCAACAATAACAAATGTTCGTACCTACATTGCTGCTTAGTACGGTCAAATCGTACATTAAACTCGCAAAACATGTAGTAAAGCTGCATTTTTGGTATGTTATTTAGACACCATAGGGCAGTATAAAACCACATTATGCAAGCAAAAAAAAGTTGTGCTAGCTGCGTTATACGTGAAAAACTGTGAAATTTACTGTCTATTTTTAGTTTCTGATTTTAATAAACAAAGCCTTACGTTTTTTGACAATATGTATCAGGTAACGTTTAAAGATGAATGAATTTGTAACAAGATGAGATAACATGCATTACCGTAGTAGGTCTTATAGTTTCAGAGATTCGAGACTTCAAATAGTACAGATGTAGTGAGAAATGACTTGCCTTCGGAAACGTTCGTCAACGTCATGCTGTTTCAGTCTATCTCACTGAGACTGACAGTAATAGCTGTCATGCTACTTCAGTCAGACTCGGTGACACTGCCTGAAACAGCATGTGTTTACGAACGTTTCCGAAGGCAAGTAATTTCTCACTACACCTGTACCCTGTTTTCTAAACTAGATAAAATGTTGAGTTTTGCTAACGTTTTTGGTTTAATATCGCCTTACCTAATTATGCTACGAAAAACGTGAAATAATTATCTTATAGCGCAATTAATATTCTTTCATTTAATGGGAAAATCAGGTCAGTAAACTTTGTAATTGAGACTAAAAACGCGAAATTCAAAAAGCAGGAGGTCCGCTATCTAAGTTTTTCATACAAATGGCAAGTCGTGTTGCAATGCTACAATTTTTGTATATTATAAAGGCTCTATAGGTATGTACGAAAATGCATATTACAAGAAAAAAAAAAGGATTTAGGTATAGGACGTAAAAAACTGAAAGAAAATCGGACTTTTTTTAGTTTTTGACGTTTAACTAAAAAACTTTTTGATACTAATTGCTATAAAACTATGAAAGAATATTAAATTTGAAAGGATTTGAGCTACCTTGCATTACCCTAAATTATATAGATTTAGAGATACGACATTTCAAAATGTGCCCTTCATTAAGTTAAGAAAATATTTAAATGCATGTTTTGAAGCCTCGTATACCCCCAACTATAAGACTTACCATAATTGTTATCGGCTCAATTTGTTCCAAATTTAATGTAGTTATTATCTACAATTACTTTTTTTTCTTAGCGCGAACGTTTTGCCAATATTTAGTGAATAGCTTTAACGTAACCTTAAATTTGTTTATGTTTTGATAAAAGGGCACTTCATGAAATGTCGTATCTCAAAATATATATAACTTACGGTGATGCAACGTAGCTCAAATCCTTTCAAATGTTCTTTCTTAGTTTTATAGCAATCAGTATCAATCTTCAGATCTTTAGTTAAACGTCACAAACTAAAAAAAGTGCAATTTTTTTTCCGTTTTTTACGTCCTATTCCCAAATTATTTTTTTGGTTTTCTTTTAATATGCATTTTCGTATATATCTATAAGGCCTTTATAATATACCAAAATGGCAGCTTTGCAACTCGACTTGCGATTTGTATGAAAAACTTAGATAGTGGGCCTCCTGCCTTTGGAATTTCGGGTTTATACTTTCAACTACAAAGTTCACTGACCTAATTTTACCTTTAAATTAAAGAATATTAAGTGCGCTATAAGGTCATTATTGCATGTTTTTCGTAGCATAATTAGGTGAGGCGATATTAAGTCGAAAACGTTAGCAAAACACAAAATTTTATCTAGTTTACAAAAAGGGGTACTTTTTAAAGTCTCGAATCTCTTAAACTATGCTCCAAACAATCCTCCTGCGGGTGTCGAAGAGTCGACTAAGGGATTGAAGTGTCACTGACCTTTTTTTTTTTTGATAACGATTGATGATGGGTAGCAGCGTCATCATAGTGGACACATTACTGCGATCGCGAATCCTCTTGCCCAGCGTGGCGATTATGGGCATTTACCTCCTAATGCGTCTATACGCATAGTTAATAGGAGAGGCCTATGTCCAGCAGTGGACTATCACAGGCGATGATGAAATGTTTTAGAATTATGCTACTTTTTTACAGGTGACTTTCAGAGGGCAATGGTCAAAACTGACGCACCCGCAGCAGTTCCCAACGAACATGGACAACAACGCATATAGCTATATGGTTGGGGCGTCCCACGACTACGTGTTCAAACTGTGGGAGCCAGAAACAGAAGCCAGCCCAGGTTTGAAAGAAGCCGCTGAGAATTCTAACATGACGCTTTTGGAAATGGAGATAATGGGGAAAGTAAGTTTTGTATGCTGCGTGGTGACGGTAGTTAAAAAAATAGTTAAATAATAAATAAATATCTTGGGACATCTTACACAAATCGACCTAGTCCCACGGTAAGCTCAATTAAGGCTTGTGATGTGGGTACCAAGCGACGATATATATATGTCGTGAAATCCAAGGGGTTTTGCAAACTAACCTAACCTAACCTATTATCCGCGTTTTCGTAAAACCCCTAGGATTTTCGTTAGGATTTTCGCGAAGATTCGAAGTATCAAATCATCCTACGACATATATAATACATAGATACTTAAATACATAGACAGCCACGACAAAGGAACACACATTTGTGATAAATAAATACACAAATTATGCCCTTGCCGGGATTACATTTCAACCCAACTCTTCACAAAACTACGTAAATACTTACCTCTTTATTCATAAACGCCTCCTAACTTAAGGCTGAGACACATCAGATGCGTGTGTACGTGCGCGTTGTAGCGTTTGTAAATGTCACTGTGGCACACCGCTGGCTAGACACATGTGCACACCACGCAAGCGGTGTGCCATTTAATATGACATTTACATACGCTACAATGCGCACGCGCACGTGCTGCTCACGCATCCGGTGTGGCTTTGACCTTTAGCAAGCCGGTATATATTGTTCATCAGATGAAGTCACTTCATCTCTTTCGATCTCATCATTTTGTCTATAAGACCAAAAGGGACAAACATTACTTAGCGGCTTGTTCTTACAAGTTTATGAATAAGGGGGGTTTAATTTATCTAAACTGCTTTTAACAGATCATCTAAACAAGCTTACAATGCAGCCAAATCAGATTTTAAGATCTGTAGCCATGCCATGACTTTGCAATTATCGGTAACGTTAGGTTTCTCGATACGTAAAGCAGGCTATCGCGCTCGCTCGAATATGTAATGTCGGTACGAGCGCATTAAATATCAAGTAAAACCTAACGTATACTTTACTTTCCAACTCGTAGTAGGTGCGCCTACAGGGTATCTCCAATAAAATATTGTTTCAGGTCGGCTACGGTAATAACAGCACCCGTACCTTGATCCGTGGTCGCAGAAACGCTCACCCAAACATGTTCAGACCGTCCCACGCCCTGTTCCGAGCTGACAGAAAGCACCATCTGTTCTCGATGGTGATCGGCATCCAACCCTCGCCAGACTGGTTCCTTGGAGTGCACCAGTACGAGCTGTGTTCTGATGAAGGCTGGCTAGAGGAAGAGACACTACCCTTGTACCCTTGGGACGCTGGCACGATGGATGGCGTCTCTTATAATGTGAGCTATTGATCTTCATTTGTTTATAAATAATATCTTGGGACATCTTAAGGAAGCACCACCTGTTCTCGCTGGAGATCGGCATCCAACCCTCGCCGGACTGGTTCCTCGGTGTCCACCAATACGAGCTGTGTTCTGATGAAGGCTGGCTAGAGGAGGAGACACTACCCTTGTACCCTTGGGACGCTGGCACGATGGATGGCGTCTCTTATAACGTGAGCTATTGGTGATCTTCATTTGTTTATAAATAATATCTTGGGACATCTTAAGGAAGCACCACCTGTTCTCGCTGGTGATCGGCATCCAACCCTCGCCGGATTGGTTCCTCTGCGTGCACCAATACGAGCTATATTCTGATGAATGCTGGCTGGAGGAGGAGACACTACCCTTGTACCCTTGGGACGCTGGCACGATGGATGGCGTCTCTTATAACGTGACCTATTGTTGATCTTCATTTGTTTATAAGTAATATCTTAGGACATCTTAAGGAAGCATCATCTGTTCTCGCTGGTGATCGGCATCCAACCCTCGCCAGACTGGTTCCTCGGTGTGCACCAATACGAGCTGTGTTCTGATGAAGGCTGGCTAGAGGAGGAGACATTACCCTTATACCCTTGGGACGCTGGCACGATGGACGGCGTGTCTTATAATGTGAGCTATTGGTGATCTTCATTTGTTTATAAGTAATATCTTGGGACATCTTAAGGAAGCATCACCTGTTCTCGCTGGTGATCGGTATTTAACCGTCGCTGGACTGGTTCCTCGGCGTGCACCAATACGAGCTGTGTTCTGATGAGGGCTGGCTGGAGGAGGAGACGTTACCCTTGTACCCTTGGGACGCTGGCACGATGGACGGCGTCTCTTATAACGTGAGCTATTGGTGATCTTCATTTATTTACTATTATACTAATATGTACAGATGTAGTGCAAAATCCTTTCTCTCTCCCTCTCTTTCTCGGAAACATCCGAATTCATATTGCTATTGTGACAGCAATTGAACTTGAATTGCATTGAAGCTAATTGATACAGGGAAATTAATTCGGGCGTTTCCGTTAAAAGCCGAAGAGAAAGGATTTTGCACTACATCTGTAATTATATGTACAAATAATAATATAATATTATAAGTGCCCCATTGCTGGGCAAAGTCCTCCCCCTCAGTTTCCTATCGTCCCGGTTTTGAACAATCTGTGGCCAGCCGTTGAGGTACGTGTCCAACCCATCCCACCACTTCCTCCTGGGTCTAGCGGCTACTCGCTTGTCTTGTGACATCCAGACCATGGCTATTTTAGGCCCACCTATCTATGTGCATGCGGCAGACTTGGCTGGCCCCATTTTCCCATAAAGTTAAAAATCAGTGTAATATATCTTGCGATAAAATAACCGATTCGTCCATATCCATCTTCCATTTGCCATGTATTTGCGTAATGCATTAATTCCAACTGTCCGATATCTGCATGTAAATATTTCCCGATTTTAAATGTTGACAGCGCTTTAAAGTATTTTACTCATTTTCGATCAGCATTTTAATTTTAACTTTTATATTCGATATTATAATTACATATGATATCAGCAATGTTAATAGTATTTTATATAATTGTGTTAATATAGAAAGCTTTTTAGTCGACTAAGGGCCTGTTTCACATTCTTTGGTTAACGCTATCTGCCGGTTAAAAATAGTATGGTCCCTTTCTTCTTCCAAGTGAAAGAAAGAGATAGTCATATTTTTTAATTGACAGATAGCGTTAATCAGAGATGGTGCAACAGGCCGTTAGTTTAGTAAGGTACGAAAAAATTTTCAAGCTCTTAATATAATCGGATTCAGATACGAGTATGTAGGCACTTACGTATCTGTGGTCCTAGTTAAAAAGGGCGCAATTCCCCGAGGTTTGTGAAAAACGGTACAGTATAGCTAAGTTTAATACAAGCGCATAGGTAGATGTATATGTGCCGTTTTCCAGAATGGCCAGCGAATTAGCCCTTTTTCTTAAGGTGCGTTCAAACTAAAAGAGCATTCGTTGTTCTAACCTCCCACTCTACGAAATTCGATCGGTACACAAATCGTGATTGGTTGATTTCGTAGAACGGGCGTTAGAACAGCGAATGCTCTTTTGGTTTAAACGCACCTTTAGTATTATCAAACTGATATAGTTAACAACAAAGATTACCTACAAATCTTATTACTGTCCTAAACAAAGTTCGCACATGGCCAACACTATAAATCTTTCATTTTAAAACACAGTTTATTTCAAATTATCCCCAAATTCGTTGAATATCAGTTTCCCAACCAAGTGAACGTTCCAAAACAGCCGGTAGATATAAATTCCCTTAATGGTTTCTCCGATTATCTGCGGAAATCGTTCGCAAACTTTAGCTCTTCGTCATTGTGGGATTAGTACAGATTATTAAAGAACTCGCGGGTTTATACATAAGTACCTACATAGGGCTTGATAAAAACCACAATAATATCGTCTAACTTCACGTCAATTCAAAATAATAAAAATCGATATGAAATGTCTTTAGCTGCATCAGTAACTTTTGGTTGTTATGTTACCATATCGGTGCAGTCGCCCCGCTCAAAAATATCTGAACAAGCCTCTATTTTCATGGCGTTAGGGTGCGTGTTCGGCTATTATTGAGCACCCAAGCCACTCCGATATATCTGATGGCGACTGTACAGGCTCCGTCAAATACATCGGAGCGGCCACGGCGCTCAAGAATATTCGATCATGCACTCCAGCGCCATGACAATAGAAGCCAGCTCAGATGTTTGTGGACACTCTCGCCGCTCCAATATATCTGATGGATTTAGTTCGTCTCACAACACGGCCATCCCCACCAGCATTTCCACCAGCCAGCCAATAACGGACAGTAAATAAGATTGAATTTAAATTACCGCTAAATTTAATTGAATTCAAACTTTCGTGAGAATCGTGACACATAATACCTATAGTATATAAATAGCTAGATTCACGTGTTTAGTCCTTACGAGCGATATCTTTGGTGAGCCTAGATCTCTATTATCAAGCACTGGCTAGCAAGGAGAAAAGCACTAACTTAACCTACAAGACCTGGGCGTTTCTGTCTGTATCCTTAGACCTTTCGTCCCCAAATTGCCAATTAGTTAGGTAATAAAGTTCATCTGTTACTAATAATTCTGTGAATTCATTTGTTATCAACTCATTAACGGCTATCTTCGTTACAGTCAACCAAAAAGGCAACAAACCCCAAAGAAAAAGTCAACCGTGTGGCCCTCGGGTCCTTTGACAGGGAATCACCCTTCTACCAGCTGAACTTGAACGACCTCAAGCCGTTCGGACACTTGGAGACCAGGTTACTTGACGTGTATCCTATCAGAGATTGCACTGAAGAAGGTGGGTATCTCAAGACCAGAATTTTCCTAGTTTTAACTGGTTTTTGTCTCAGCTCGGGGATCCAGTTGAACCTGAACGACTTAAAGTTCTTAAGAGATTTGGAATCCAGGCAAATGGACGTGTATCCTATAAGAGATTGCACTGAAGAAGGTACATTAAGACCAAAATTTTCCTCGTTTTTACTGATTTCTGTCACGGCTCAGGGATCCAGTTGAGCATGAACGACTTGAAGTCTTTAGGACACTGAGACCAGGCGACTGGACGTGCATTCTATCAGTGATTGCACTGAAGAAGGTACCTCAAGACAAGACCAGAACTTTCCTATCTTTTACTGGTTTCTGTCACGGCTCAGGGATCCAGTTGAACCTGAACGACTTCAAGTCTTTAGGGCGCTTGGAGATCAGGCGAATGGACGTGTAGACATGTATCCTATCAGAGATTGCTCTGAAGAAGGTACACTCAACCCTAACCCTAAGCCAACCCTAGGCCACTTCAGAACTTTACCTAATAATGAACTAATATAGTATAAATTTCTTAAAATTTGATTTATCACGTCATTTTGATATAATTCCCGAGTGGCCTAGGCTAGGGTTCCAATTGATTGACTGCACCTCAAGAATAGAACTTTCGTTACATGTCAGCCTATGTCAGTCCACTACTGAACGTAAGCTTTTCTTATTAACTACGCGTAGGATGAATTACTCATAACCGCCACGCTGCCCAATTCTAGTGACCTAAAGTCCTTAAGACACTTTAACCAGGCTGCTGGATGCAACTCTTCATGGTTTCAACATTCTCGTTGTGTAATAACTAAGGACCCTCGATCGTAAGAACCCACAATATCTTAAAACTTTCTTCCTTTTTTATGGTCTTTTTCGTGAACGTCAGCTTCGCTCTTCCGGCAACCTTTCACTTACTATCCCATCTCACCACACGGGCTTCATGGCCAACTCATTCTCTGTCCAAGCAGCTCGCCTCTGGAATGCTCTTCCTCTAAAATCAAGGAAAGCCCCAACAAGTTCGCCTTTAAAAGAAGTGTATGTGAATACTTTGCTGACGGAACTAATCATTGTTAATGTGTCTCCTTAGTGTTTTCTATCTGCATTTGTGTTTATGTATGTGCATAGTTATTTATTTATGTATTTATATATTTATGTTTTTATATTAGTGTGTATATTAATATCTATGTAATAGTGTGTTCAGTATTGTATCAGTTGTTATTTTATTCATTGTTTATTAGCTCTCTTGCACCGCTCACAGTTTCTCTGTTTTGCCCGATGGTTGACTGGTAAAGAATGCTTCATAGCATTAAGTCCGCCTTTTGTATAATTGTTATTTTGTGCAATAAAGATTAAATAAATAAATAAACTCTTATTATATCATTGTTGCATAAATAAACTACTAAGTACCTACTTAATAGTAATCTGCTCGTAATCATTTTATAAATTTACGACATTTCAATCGCCAATCCGCGCTTGCCCAGCGTGGGGGTTATGGACATAGGAGAGCCGTAGTAATCCAGCAGTGGACTGAAATAGTCTGATGATAATGACGACATTTGCAATTTCAATCTCGTCACCTGACGTCTTCTAAAATGGCTTGCCTATTTTCTCTATTTTAGAAACAAATAAAGAGGAAAAAGAAGAAGAGGCAGAAAACTTAGCGACGGGTGATGGTGACGAAATGTAAGTACCAAGTTCAGTACAATTTAACGTATGAAATACTAAGTCAATGGACATTTAAGTTTACTCATAAAAATGGAGCGCCGTTAACTTGTTAATTAAATTTTCCTAACTAGTGCGCAAAAGAAAACTTTGAGCACGCTTCGCGTGCGTTAATTTCTCTTTTTAAGGCACTTGTTATGAAAAAACTCGTTCGATACACGTGTAAAATAGTACATTACGACACAAGTGCGAAAAACATGAAATCCGAAACTAGTGGCGATGTGTTAAAACACGACCGACATGGATAGTTTTAAATCGACACGAGTTACGAATTTCGTTTTTGCACGTGTCTCGTACGTTTTTAGTACAGATGGTCCTCCGAAGTTTTGGACTTGACGTAAAATGACCCACTTCTCGCACTAGAGCCTAAAAAGTACACCATCAGTACTACAAAAAAATGTTTTTATTAAGCTGTTTTCTATTAGATATTTTAGTATCTACAGTGTGTTAATAGTTAATTTTCAAATAAATGTGAACAGTTGACAAACATTTTATATTAACTTCATGACACTTCACAAAGTTTAAATTCAAATATTTATGTATTATTTACAGGGAAGAACCTCAAGTATCCGAGTCCCGTATAGGGTGCAGCTTCACGGAATGGGAGCCCTGGTCCCCATGCGCCGCCGAGGCAGGTTGTGGTGATGGAAGGCAGTTCAGGGTCCGCTATAGGACTAATTGGAACAATAATTATAGAAGCCACATGGTAAGCGTTTCGTCCAATGAGGTTTATTCCTGCTTACTTCAAAATCGCAAATAACTAGACTTAATTTTTGAAAACATGCATGATGACATTCGGGTCTAGGAGCAAGAGTGAACAGGGGACGTTTTACTAAAAATACTAACAAAAGACTTGTTTTACTGCCTTCGTATTTATTAGTCGGGTTTCACGATCTATTCTAAATCGATGACAACAACGCCATCTCATGCTATTCCTATGCACTACTCAAAAGCGTGGAGGTCGATATCGAGGATAGTCTTGTTTTGTAGTCAGGTTCATGCACCGCGTTTGAAAAAGTTTCTCATAGATGGCGCTACGCTGTCGTCACAGTATAATCATTAATCACGTACCGAATGTACCGATTACCGCACAGAACAGAAAAAACAGTAGAAGTGTAAAGGGGGCGTGGCGCGTGTGCCACAATTTGGACCTGTCGCTCATAATTCCGCGCGACTCGGCCGTAGATCGACAGAGCGATTCGTGAGTGACGTTTGCCTGTGCAAAAAAGGAAAAAGATAGCAAACATGCCCACTTGCTCCATTTTGGAGTGCAGAAACAAAAGCAGCATCAAAAACATCTCCAATAGTGGCATTTCTT
>JALPQI010020715.1:0-22721 GCA_025490895.1 Thaumatotibia leucotreta | reverse complement strand
AATGTTCATTTTTCAAAAAAGAACTTAAATATCTTGGCTACATTGTCAACGAACACGGTTTACAAACAGATCCCGAAAAAGTTAAAGCAATATTAGATATCCCTGCCCCCCACTTCCGCACGAGAAGTGAAAAAGTTCCTCGGAACAGCTAGTTGGTACAGACGTTTTCATTCCTGATTTCAGCACCAAGGTCGCACCTCTAACAAGATTAACCTCTACTTCCAAAAAGGCCCCACCCTTTAAATGGACTTCTACAGCGAACCAAGCCTTCATAGCTATTAAAGAAGCTCTTGTCTCAACCCCTATCTTGACTTGTCCAGACTTCTCTAAACCTTTTGCAGTCCATTGTGACGCTTCTAGCTTCGGCATAGGTTCCATGCTCACTCAAGAGTTCGATGGTGTTGAAAAACCCATTGCCTACATGAGCAAATCCCTTACTGGTCCTCAAAGAAACTATTCCATAACAGAAAGAGAATTACTTAGTGTCATTCTTTCCTTAGAACATTGGCGTTGTTACCTTGACAACGGTATAAAATTTACCATTTACACAGACCACTCTGCATTGCAATGGTTTCTCCTCCACCTTGACAACCCTACTGGACGTCTAGCCCGTTGGAGTATTCGTCTTTCGACATTTAACTTTGAGATCAAACACAAACGTGGTAAGGATCATTTAGTTCCAGACGCTTTATCCCGTTCTGTCCCAATCACTACTATTAACTACAACAGTTCTCATACAAACGACGACTGGTTTAATAATATCTATTCAAAATGTAGCTCAAACCCAAACACAACACCAGATTATATTATACATAATAATAAACTGTATAGATATTGTCGAACAACTTCTTTACTTCAATCTGAATATAGTTGGAAAGAGGTTATTCCATTTGAGTACAGAACCCCAATCATCACAGAAAATCATTCCATTCCCACTTGCGCTCATTTCGGAACATTCAAAACATACCAAAGAATAAAATTGAAATATTTTTGGCCAGGAATGTACAAAGATGTTTCCAATTTTATAGCCAAATGTGAAACTTGCCTAGCTTACAAACATCAAACTCAACTTAAACTTGGTCTGATGGGAAAACCTAAGCAATGTTCACGTCCTTTTCAGTGCATTTCTATTGATTTGATCGGCCCATTACCGACTACACATAAGCACAACAAATTTATTTTCGTCGTTACCTGCTGCTTTTCGAAATACTGCCTCCTTTTCCCGATTAAACGTGTGAACTCGAAAATAATTGTACACATTCTAGAGAACCTAGTTTTTCTTGTCTATGGAGTCCCACAAACTATCATTCTTGATAACGCCCCTCAATTTGTTAGTCAAGAAACAACTGACTTGTTCCACTTCTATAAAGTACCTAAAATACATTATTGCCCCCTTAAATGTCCTCAACCAAATACCGTTGAAAGGTATAATAAGGTTGTCACTACAGCAATTTCTTCATTTGTGGAAGATGATCACAGAAATTGGGATATCAACATACATAAAATACAATTCGCTATTAATACTTCAGTAAATGAAACCACCAATTACACTCCAACATTCCTTGTATTTGGCCGCGAACTAGTCACATGTGGATCGGTATACAATAATTCAGATCTCACAGATGACCTTATCTTCGCTCCAAGGGACCAATATGCGGATAACATCGGTCTTCTCCAGCCAATATTCTCTGAAGTACAAGCCCGCCTGTGGAGAGCACATGAAAACAGCTCCTCTTCATATGACAAACGTCACCAACATTTCGAGTTCAATGAAGGTGACACCGTCTGGAAACGAAATTACCCTATTAGCAATGCTCCTAAACATTTTTCAGCTAAACTTGCTCCTAAGTTTATAAAATGTACAGTTGCTAAAAAAATATCACCCTTAGTATACGTCTTGAATGACATGTCTGGCAAAATGATAGGTCGATGGCACATCAGAGACCTGAAACCCCTTCCCAAAATTCTAAAATAAACATTCATTCTAATGTCTATTCCCATTTGGCATCCTATTTTCAACCGTTACTTTTCTCCTGATTTATTCCTGATTTTCTACTCAATTATGTATATATTCATCTTAATTTATTTAAATCACATCTCATATCATTACTTTTTCGGATCCATTAACATAAAGTGATTACTTTTGTTACATATACTAATTTATGAATTAAGAGTTCAAATATAAAGTCGACTCTTACCTTACCTATCTTGACATCATAATTATGATGTTCACCTTTATTATACACATACTTATACAGTATGTTATCTTAATTCCTAAATATGGAATTACCTCTAAATGTAGTAGGTATTTCAACACCTACGATTCGTCGAATATTTTTCGACTTGCATACTTAATGCACCTACATGTATATAAATATATTAAACGTTAAGATATCATAACTAATCAGCGGGTGGTTACTGAATTATAAGCCTTAATACCAAAGGTGGACGATTTCATGAGTATTTCTTTCACTACAGGAATACTCTAATGAAAGGTGTTTTGGTTAACTGATAGTTCACCAAAATTTTGCTAGATTGACGAATAAAAGATTATGTATGAATGAGTTGTATGAATTAAAGTCGTTTCACCTGATATAAGCATTGTATATACATCATCCACATCTTCTAAATTATCTTTATTCATGCCCACATCTTCTAATTTAAGTTAATTTCATTACGGAAAAATCCGTTGGCCTAAAGCCGAGGATTTTCCCTTCCAGGGCAGCCCCGGTAGTGTGACGATGCGTGAATCGGAACGCACATTGCCCCTTCCACGTTAGGTTCTGGCCGTTTTAGATCCTTATTTCCAAATTTAAAATTACAAATTCCCATTATTCATTCATTTCCTTGATCAGTCATCCTCAGTCCATCAGAAGACGCAGATCGATTTATTACTAAATATTTGTCAATTTAATCAAGAATCTGAGTGCAGCACGAGTCAGTGCTTTGTGTAATTTTAATACCCAGTGAATGTGTTTTATACTTATATATCTGTTACTGTTACCTGTGTTCGTCGTTCTTTCCCAAAGGCACAATATTGTAAGTTTCATACTTTATAGTTTTACATTTATATATATATTCCAACTCAATATCAGTTTAGCTGACTGTACTTGTATCTATTACAGGTGCCTTTATTTTCGAGTAAATAAATAACCTACTGGCTGCCCTACTTCCTCTTTCCTTCCCGCTCCCGTCTCCGAAACCCCGAGGGCTACACCCTCACATAAAGGTTAAACCACACCGAATGCGTTTGAAGCACGCGCAAGTGGTGTGCCATCTAATATGACATTAAGGCTGCGTTTCCATCAGAGATGCGTTGCGAGGGATGTGTTTATCAACCAATAGAAACACTTCATATTCCGATCTTCGCTTAGCTTAGCTTTGGTGGAAACTACACAGCGGAGCGAGGTTCCTGTTCGTACAAAAAAGGGGAATGCTCAAAAATTGTTTATTTTACGACGGCACACCAATATACTTAGGTAGGTATCTTATCTACAGTGTAGTTAATCAGTAGGTACTTTTCATACTATAGGTATTATTATAGGTATAAAGTATATATGCAATCGTATTGTTTGCTTTCATGTGTGAATTATGATTTACAACTTCCGTAGTAGAGTGACTCACGGTACAGATCGGGCTCGCGATACGAAAGAGCGCATTTGAACTTTACACATTGATCTCAATTTGATAACCTTCGCAATTGTATCGCGCCGGAATAACTTATGACTAAAGGTGGGTTTACACCAAACTCGCGACTGCTCATTATGTCCCAATCTACGGATTTCAACGAATTACGTTTTGTGTAACGTACGAATTTCGTAGAGTGGGAATAGAATGAGCATTCGCTCGTTTGGTGTAAACCCACCTTTACATCCTTAAACTGCGACCTGACACACCAGTGAATGGGCAGCAGCCTCCTTCTAATGCGCTACAATAGGGACACTGCGGCTGCCAACCCGCGCGATGCGATAATGACATATATACCCCCCGAGTATATGTCATAAATAGTCATAATCGCATCATTATATACATATGATATCGCATAATATGTGAGTCGCTTAACTTCAAACCAGGGTAAATCCACTCTGTCAATGGAGTTGAAGTTTAAAGAAACTACTAGGCAATTGCAATTAAATATGCACTCTATTGGTAGAGTGGATTTACCCGGGTTTGAAGTTAAGCGACTCATGTAATGATGATGATTAACGCCTATATTTTATGGTCGCGCCCTATTTTATGGGCGTGCCATATAGGTACCTACTTATTGTTGTTATATGGTCAGGCAATAACTCGTGTAACTTCTGTTAAGGACCTTAGGACGACCTTAGGACTTTAGACACTTTGACAACCCCGGAGTCGTCAAATTCCTTTATACGGCTCTAGTTTGATGTAAACTGTAGGCCATCAGCTCATGTGTTTAAGAGTCCTAGAGAGGCTAAGTACAAACTTACGTTGGAGAAGGTACAAAAAGCTATAAGTACACATTTCCACTGCGAGCGGAGCAGACTCATTATTGGCTCCGTTTCACGTTCATCGCAGAAGGCCTAGTGTAGGTAATAACTTATAAAAAACGTCTCGATTGCGTTTACGTTTTCATCGACAATTTCATACAAATGACGATGAAAACGTAAATGCGACACTGCCTTCTGGCCAAGTGCTAGTATGCAGTTGACGGCTGTAAATCCGAATGAGTCCATTCCGCTCGCAGTGGAAGGCGGGCATAATAACTGTCAAAATCTGACAAGCTGAATAGTTTCAGAACGAACTGAATCGCATTTAAGAGATCATCACAGCTCCCCTGAGTTTTAAAGACTCGATTAAGTGTGTTAGAGAATTGAATTGGCTTATTTCATGCGTATGGATGCAAAAAACTGTCTTTGCGGCCTTTGAGTCGTTAAGGCTCGCGGTCTCGAGTCTTCGGGTCTTTGAGCCTCAATATTACCGTTTTTCTACAATGCAAGTAATAAAAGCAAAAAATATTAAGTAGTTTGCCGAGCTTAGTTGACCAAGTAACAAAAAACCCGGGAACTCTAGAAAGATGGCATAAAAATGCAAACACCAACGTATATCTAAAAAGTTAGATTTATAATGGCATCATGTGCATGCACATCGCATTAAACGAAATGACAGCGACCCGCGTAACTATAGGTCGTTACGACGGCAATTGACAGTATAATTGAGCCAATGAATAATTTCATTTAGCCAATTACTGAAGACAGCTTCCTGTCCGTGATAAATGAATTTAGGACGTCACGATAAAGTTTGCGAATTACTTAGGCAAAAGCTCTGGAACATACCATCTTCTACACAATTTGGTGATCATGATTAGGGCTTTTGCATAAATCACGCGAGGTCCTATAGGGGGGGAGGGGGGTCCAAGAAAAAATCACGAAAGATCACGGTAGGGGAGGGCGGGGGTACAAGGAGACCTCACGTTTGGCGTGCGAACGTTAAAGGTTGAATGAGAAAAAAAATACACGTGAGACTGCTAGGGGGAGGGGGGGGGGTAGCCAAGAAACTCACCAAACATAACCAGAGGGGAGGGGGTTGGATCAAAAAGTAGCCAAAAAAGCCTCGCATGAGTTATGCATGAGCCCTTAGTAGTCGTATTTTTTTAGTATTTACCTAGTTGTAATCAATAAGGTCTGAAATGAATTTAGATAAAATAATGAAAAAAATCTAATTCAACCAACTTTCCAAGATCCCATCATCAGGGCTACTAGCGCGTCAATTTCGAGGATTTTCTCTGTCACTCCAACGAAAGTGTCATTAGAGTGAGAGAGACAAATCCTCGAAATTTGCGGATTTCGAAATTCACGGTAGGGTCGCTGATTCCGACTTGGTGCTAACGAGCCTATCCCTGGGTTACACACCCTTTCGATTAGAAAATAAAAAAAAATCGGTTCAGGGTTCTCGTATACATCGAGTAGCATGCATACAAAAAAAAACAGTCGAATTAAGAACCGCTTCCTTTTTGAAGTCGCTTAAAAAGTAGTACTCCCAAGGGTACCTTGGAGAGATCCAAAGGACCGTCAATTTGTTCTGCCTACTCTACATTCTCCGCTTTTTTTATAACACATATTTCGTTTTCAAAATAGATAAAAATGTCGGACACTCACTTTGTTTCTTTCCCCCGGTTAGTGTAAATAACGTTAACATAAGTAGATGCGATTACCATAATAATTATAACTTCGCAACCAAAACAAAATATAGTGTATTTTTTTAGAAAGACCCACTTGTTAAAAAATAAAGTGTTACCAGCATGCCAAAAGACTTTATAGCAACAGAAGACTATTCAGGTAAAACTAATATTTTATAACACGAACCAGCTTTCAGCTGCGACCCAGTTCCGGGAGAGTATAAAAATGTTGTCTATATAGTTTTACTCGCACGTAATGGACAGTAACTGCGCTGGTGGGCTTTACTGCTATTGAGTTAGGGTTCAAAATGGACCTGTTGCTCGTTGAATAGGGGGTATCAGATGTTTAACAAGAGCGACTCTTTCGGCTCTGGCGTACGAGAAGCAAAAAGGAAAAGCGTGAGGCTTTTCCGATCCAGCACAGTGAGTACCCACGGATGTTATATCCTTATATCATACATTTACCCCCTTAACTATACATAAACGTCGTTAATATTGTTTGTTACTTTAGTTCTTATAGACATCTTGCTAAGATCGGAAGGGACCTAAGTATTATTTGTCCCTTCCGGCTCGGCTTCCTAAGTTAGGAGACGGTTATGAATAAGATGCTAAAATTTAAGAATAAGTAATACTAACTTATAGCACTGTTTGAGGTGTTTGACTCTTTGATTCAAATTTCCGGTTTTTAGAACCTGTCGACCTCCCAGTTCTAATTATAAAGAGATGCCTTTCGCCTGGAATCCTGGGGCTACCATGATCTCTTAAATGTGATTCAGTTTAGGTTCGGCTTGTCAATTTCTGACAGTTCTTGTCAATTGACACATCGCGATTCAGGTTAGGTCCTAAACTGTATCTCATTAGTAGATCGTGGTAGCCCTCCAGGATTTGTAGGCATCACTAACAGTACGGATTAGGTTACGGAGACCCGCGTCATAAATATTTATTTCAATATTTGAAATAAACCTAAAAAAATCATGGTATTACTCTGCACACAATCTAAGCAAAGAATCAGAACTCAATTGTTGCACTGTGATTAGATGTTTTTTTACTGAAAACCATTGAAGGATTCTAAATAATATCCCATAGTAAACTACTATAGGTACTTAATATTATAATAATTATGCACATTTATAACATAATAGCATCTTGTCTTACACGTTCTTCGCGTATCATTGTGGATAACCCATCATTATAAGGGTAAGGCCGCGGATTTTGACGAATGTGACACAGACATAACATAAAAAAAATACGTTACGTTACAGTCGAAGACAAAATAAGGGGTATACAAAAACGTTCAAAAATATGTCCCAGTGCACTCTAATTCTGTGTAATAAGAACGTCGCAACATATTTATGAACGGATTCTTTCGATACTTATTTTTGCACTTGACTGTACCATAAAACCCAACGAAAGTTACTATAAAGCTCAGCGCATACTGGTATGAACTCTGATTAAATAAAGGTCGTAAAGAAAAAACATATTTTTATCGCTAAATACTTGTTTTAATCAAAATATAATAATCAACCCATATAATGTAATTTCTCATACTTAGTAATTACTTAAATTAACAGTATTTACAAATATTTTAATGCCATAATCTTTGGAACTAAATAAATCACCATAAATGCTACACACTAAACGGAAAATGAACTGTTATTAATTAACACTAATAAACGCGTTAATAATTATACTGTATTTATTAGCCCTAGTGGGGTAAAATTACCCACTGGAAAAAGCTGATTACTTCAAAAAACGCAAATCAAAATACCTAAATAACAAAATAATTTGATTTGTTTCGCAAACACTTGTTACAGTATGCTGTCATTCAAAATCTAATAAAACTCATTTAAATTAGTAAATTTCTGTGTCCACTTCTCTTTACCACATATTTTCGTTACGTAACATAAAAAATACGTTACGTTTTGTAAAAATGTAACGTATTCGTAACACAAGTGTAACGTATATTTGAAAAAAGGTTGATTATCTTGGTAAATAATTGCAATCTGAACATAATAGTACATGCTACTGACGTTTAAAACTAAACCCTTTCGTATGAAAAAACAGCCGTTTAATAATAATCACTACTTACCGTGAAAATCACACTACCACTTTAGACGTTTTTTGCTAAAACTTTCGCCGCGTGCACTGTGACAACCATTTGTTAACGAATTAATGGGAGTGAGTGTGCTTATGGGTGTCACCCTACTAGAATAAGAGTTGCTAGTGTCGATAAACAAATTTCTACCAACATTGGCTTAAATATGACCTTAAAAAAAGCGTTACGAAAGTATCGTAACGTAAGTTTGGAATTGGTGACCCAAAAAGTAAAGGGAAAGAAAACAGTAAAATGCTGACAAGTATAATAATATAAAAAAAAAGGTTTTAAGTACTCGTAGTCGAAAAAATTACTCGACTTTCGTTACGTTTTTGGCGGAAATAGTTATTTATTAATTTTAAATAAAGAGCTAAATTAGCTATTTCGTTTGATTACATGTAACTGAGCATAGGGGAATATTTTAAAATTGATCAGAGTTCTCTAGATGTTATCAGTTTTTTTTTATGAGCAAGACAAATTTTAAGCTCCGAATTCGTCAAAATCCGCGGCCTTACCCATAAATCCTTATCTTGATTGTTTTTAATTCGATGCGAACAAAACAATAACTGCCATTAATTAAATACAATTTTCCTTCCTTATTCTAACTAGGGCTCGCGTCGTGTCCGGGTTTCGTGTCAACGTTTCTCATACCCGTGTTCGTGTTACACGTACACGGGTTTCTGACCCGATTTACACGGATAATTAAAGTCCGTGTAAATAATACCCGTCTGCACGGGTACACGGATACACGGGTATTATTTACACGGACTTTAATTACCCGCGGGTTCGGGGACGTCTTTGACGAGAAGCGTACGAATGGGTCGTGAGACTTAAGAACTACCTATAGCACAAATAGATTGATAAGCGGAAGGCTAATTGTGTCAAATAGACCTTATTACGTAACAGATAGAGTCGAAATTTATAAAACATTAATTAAAAAGTTATATCGGCTGACCTTTCCTGAACAGGTAGTGTTTTGTAACAGGTTACATTCAATAATAGACCTTATTTGCATTTGTTCAAATTATTTCGAACCCGTTCGTTTCGGTCTTAAGTACCCGGGCACCCGGGTAGCACGCGGTTTCGTGTAAACGGTATCCGTGTATTGGACATGGACACGGGTACCCGGCGGGTTCGTGTAATTCGGGTTCTTAGTACCGTCGGGCTTAAGAACACGGGTATCCGGTTTGGCGGGTTACACGTGTACCGTGAGCCCTAATTCTAACCACACTGTTAATGCAAAATATTAATTATTTATTTACAGGTAGTATAGGTATTAAGTTAAGTCCTTATATTGTTTGTTTTTATTTTATGTTGTTCATTATTTAGAAGATATTAGGGATTCGTACTTTGTATGTCAAATCTGTCTCTATTATTTTCCAAGAATATATAAAATGGATAGGGTCTTAGAAAATATTTTGTAAATAAGTACCTGTTTCATGTTTGTAAATTATAAAAATTGGTAGTTAATTAAGTATGTTATAAACTTCATGAATTGAGCTTTAAAATAATCCGCGGTAAAAAAGAACGGTACCTGTTCTACAGATGCGAAGAAGTATTATCCTAGTTGGTAGTAACCATTATCAATATATTGATGATCGGCCGAGCTGCCAGAGTCCAGCGTATGAGCCCAATAACTGCGACAAAAGTAAAAATTAATACAAAATCAATAATAAAAAAATAAAAGAAAATAAAAAACACACCTCCACGGCCTCGACCTCAGTCGACATTAAGAGAGGCCCGCGAGGCCCTTGGACCTCGCGCACAGAGCAAAAAACTATAATAAGTATCTATAGCCAGCCACCAAAAACCTCAGACGCCCTATGTCACGCTGAGCAACTTTTACTATGCAATCTACTCAACCGCGAAATGCCTTTAAAATAGACTGTCTCATACATTATGGTTGTGTTTTTTCATGATTTCTGGGTTGAACTCATAGTAAATGTTCCGCCATATAATTTCCACCTACGGGGTGTCTGCGATTTGAAGAAACATCCTATATAGAGTCCATAATAGTCCATATTACTAATATACCTACCTAATATTTCACATTTAATTTGCAATTTTGTGGTAACAATCAAAGAATAATTTATTCTGGAAAATGTATCGAGTAACAATGCAATACGAACACTTATTTGTATAAAAATGGATAAATCTTGTATGTAGAGAAAACAATCATGGAGTGATAGGGTACGTGGCAGGGTGAATTCTTTAGAATGGATTTTTTTTTTACTAATAGAAACGCAAATGTATTAAAATTAATCGATGCCTTCACTTGAGTGCTTTGCAAGTGTTCTGGTAAATCAAAAACATATCTATGCTGTACATTACCTATAGTATCACCAAAAAAAGAGAAATTAATTAAAAAGATCAAAGTCATAATTAATAAAAATAAACAATGTCTATCTGTGTTCCTTGATCTTAAAAAAGCTTTCGACACTGTTTCTGTCCCTATTCTCATTAAAATCTTAGAAAAGGTTGGCATAAGGGGTGTTGCTTTGAGTATTTTTAGTAGCTATCTACAAAATAGGACTCAAAGGACAAAATTGGACCATTATGTCAGTAATGAATGTCAAATCTCGTACGGAGTACCACAGGGCAGTGTCCTAGGCCCCACGCTATTCCTGCTCTATATAAACGAATTATGTAACATTCCAATTAAAGCGGGAACTGTGTTCACCTATGCTGACGATACTGCTGTGGTCTTGTCAGGTGATGCCTGGGAGGAGGTGCGTGTCTCTGCGGAACTAGGTCTCACAAAAATAGCTGGATGGCTTCAGAGAAGTTTACTGACGCTAAACACTGCTAAGACTAAGTTTATCTGCTTCTGTAAATATAATCGTTCACAACCACATACCTACTGACTTTTCAATTAGGATACACAAAAAAGGATGTACAAAAAACAACTGCTCATGTCCACATATAGATAAGGTTGAATCTATGAAATACCTTGGGGTTGTAGTTGACCAGCGGCTTACTTGGCACTTACACACCGAATATGTTATGAATAGGATTCGCAAATTGATCTGGTGTTTTAAAAATCTTAGAGATGTATTAAATAAAAGCATGTTACATCGGGTGTACACATCGCTAGCACAGTCAATTCTAACTTACTGTATCTCGATCTGGGGTGGTGCTACAAAGACGAAATTCCTTCAGCTCGAAAGAGCACAAAGGTCGCTACTAAAAGTCATGCACCGAAAACCATACAGATTCCCCACCAACGAGCTTTATTTACTCTGTGAAGTGTTATCCGTAAGAAAACTGTATATTTTTAACCTTATTCTAAAAACTCATAGAAAAGCCCCCTATGTACAAGACAAAACATCCACACGCAGAAAAAATAGTAAAATAATGAAGACACCAATATTAAAATCTGTTTTTGCTAGAAGACAACAACAAGCACAATCCTGCGAACTGTATAATCTCGTTAACAAAGATATAAACATTTATCCCTGCACCACATACGAAATTAAAAGTAAGTTAACAAAATGGCTAAAAAACAAAAGTTACATTGATATAGAAAACATATTACAGAAAATAGTATAATACACCGTATGCACACACACACTCACACACACACACACACACACACACACACACACAAACTAAAGTACCTTACATTACAATCTATCATTTTTCATTTGTAACACTTTTAAATAAAATAGTTACATAACTGTTACTAGAAATAAGTAAGTAAGATGTACACCTAAGAATACCTATTAATAAGATATAACATGTGGAAGAGCGGTGCTCTCTTAGCACAAGTGTCCTGTACGCTTAAAAAGAGGCACCAGTGCAGATATTGTAACTACACTTTTCGATATTGAATAAATTATTTTTATTTTTTTTATAATAAAAAATCAGCTGTCATTTCACTTATTTCCAAAATTTGCCAGTCAGGCTCTTTTATGACTTTATCCGCAATAGTTTAATCACAGTTAATACCAGAAAAATATCCTACAAAAACCAAATTCCATTCAAATAAGCCGAGACCACAGCTACTGTCTAAGTAACCACAGATAGTTAATGAACGGTTTCAGATAAACCATCAGTGCCAGCCCACAAAAAGCCTGTAACGACGTCCGCTGCTTTTTGCCCAGTCTGTGGCTAGGGGGCAATGACCCGTCTTTGTTTTATTGTTGATGGCCAATAAAGAGGCTGTCAGGCTTGGAACTGAATTGTTTCCGCAGTTTTCTGTAATAAAATTGGTTGGAATAATTGAATCTAGTTATTGCGCGCTTGTGTTTCGAAATGTTAATACTTTCAGAGATCAGAGGCCCGTTTCTTGTAACTTGTAATACAAGTGAAAGTCTCTTTTCAACACTATTAATTAGATGAGGACTTCCACTTGTATTACAAATTACTTTCGAGAAATAGGCCCCAGGAAATTCAGAATTTTCGCAAATTCGAAGTAGCCACAATAGACTCATTGATGAAATCAAATCGATTATTTTCATAATATAAGGTATATTTTCATCACACTTGCTGTCTAAGCGCGCCATTGCTTGCATGCGTATGCGTAGCGGGAATAATAGAAAAGTGAAATTCCCTAGGGAGTAATAGAAATGTCAGTACATCATTTAATGATATTTTGTCTTAAAACTTATTTTTTTGTGAGCAAGTGTGATGAAAAACATTGTATGCATCACGGTCGGTAAGCGGAAACGGAATACTAACTCGAGTCATTAAAAGCCTTCCAACACTCTCGTTAGGCATTCTGTGCTTACCTTCCTTGATGCACAATGTACTATTATTAATCAATACAATATTATTATTTCCCTCCTACCGTACTCCACTTGCAAATCATACACGAGCCCACAATTCGATAGGTACAGTCAACAAAAATGCGGTCTACCACTTTTCGACTCTATGTACGAGTAGTAGTAACAAAGTCAAAAAGTGGTAGACCACTTTTTTGTTGACTGTGCTGTGCCTAAATGCATTGTATGATTTTCATATACAGAGTGGAAATTCTTTTTCGGCCAGTAAGTGCAGTTACCAGATCCAGAGTAGCTACGCGAAAATAGTCTTAGAAGACTTAGCTTTCCCTCGATTTTAAATTTATGAAAATTGGCGTTTAAAGATTTTGGAAAAAAACATTATAGGATACGAGAAAACGGTAATTTTTCACAAAACTTTTTTTTTTATCGATCGATCCTGTTTCTCGCACTAGTGTGTAAAAAAGCACCATCAGTACTGAAAGTTCGTTAGATTAGACCGATATTTATTATTTATTTAATTAATAAATTACATAATAGTCTTACAGTACCTATACCTATACCAAAGCGTCTACAATGCTATAACAACAAAGAGTCAATAGTTAAATTTGTTACAAAAAAAACTGATTTTACAGAGTAGAGTGTGCCAGTTATAAGAACTGGTGTGTACCATGACGTACTAATGTGATTCAGTATAGGTTCAGGGAAAGGGGCAGTGATATAGGACTATTATAGCCGTGTCCCTTTCTTTCGACCTAAACCAAACCGCATTAGTAAATCATGGTAACCCCCCTGATATAACATATAACTGATATAAGTTTTCTACAAAAGTATACTCTTAGATGTTATAGGGCTAGAGCACAATAGCGGAACAATGGACAGAATGACGTCGTGTGTCTGTCGCCTAATGGGAGACAAAGGATGTCTGTGCCTTATGGGATAATGCATGCTCTATGCAGCAAGTATGGGTAGATGTATGTTGCTTATGAGAGAAAGGAAGGGGTATACAATACACCGTATAATTGCTCTATGTTGCCTTTCTTGTGCAACGTGGGCAAGCTTTCTTCATTTATTTATTTAAATTTTATTGCATAAATAAATAGTACTAAAGGCTAACTTAATGCCATAAGGCATTCTCTACCAGTCAAACTTGAGGCCAAAATCTATAAAATAATGCATGAGAATTATACATATTATGTACATACATATTATTCCATATTCTTCAGTTTATTTTCGCGAAGGTCGCAGTTCTACTCCCAGGATCTAAGGACAAATAGCTATGGCAAAAATGCCTAGAGCAACAGCCTTACACCTATAAGGCAACCATTACTTAACATTATACAAAATAATGTTAAGTAATGGTTGCCCAGTGTGGTGGTGGCTCAGTAGTTTAGACGTTTGACTTTCAATCCGGAGGTCGTGGGTTCAAATCCTGGCTCGTACCAATGAGTTTTTCCGAAACTTATGTACGGAATATCAGATGATATTTACCATTAGCTTTCGGTGAAGGAAACCATCGTGAGGAAACCTGCATTATGTATGTGAAGTTCCCAACCCGCTTAGGGCCAGCGTGGGGACTATAGCCCAATCCCTCTCATATATGGGAGGAGGCCCGTGCCCAGCAGTGGGACATTATATAGGCTAAAAATACTATACAAAATAATTAATCTTAGATATAGGTTAGGTTAAGTAGATTAGTTAGATTTAATGTATGTACATAAATTGTAGTTTTGAAAAAAAAAATGTGCTATGAATATTTAAATAAGAGTATTTTTATGACGACGGTTATACAGTAAATTACAATAATTAAATGAAATTCGTGGTGATTTCCTAAATAAAGCTTAAGCCATATTTCAAATAAGTTTGAGATTTTCATCATAAAATCACCCCAAAACATTGGATTAACTCCTCACAACGACTGACGCTAATTGGGTACACATTTTTTGTACTTAACATCATGCATCTAGCTTGTAATTTCACTGCATCAATGTTCTATGGCATAGAAAAAAGGAAAACCGGAATCCGTTATCAGCACGTTCGCGTAGTCTACTTATATGTACCACTATGTTAGTAAGTACTGGTTGTGTACAATGTGGCAAACCCGTTCCGCGCGTTTTTATCAATTAAAAGTGGGTCCCGGCGGAATACTTGTCAAGGATGCACTCACTGGAATGCATCTTTAACAAAGGTTAAACTTACCTACACAACCAAAATATAAACCTTAATGTTATGACATTAAGCTCCATCCGGACCGCAAACTGTAAGGGGGTAACCAGACAAATTTAAAACCGTAATTGAGCTATTGAAATTTAAACCTAATTGCAAGGTGTTAAGGGTATTTGAGGATGCAGCGATTTGTTGGTAATTGTGTTGCGCTTGCCAGCGCGTGTCCATTGTTGGGGGACGTTAAATATCGATTGTGCTTCCAAAAGGACGTATGTTCTAGTTACGTATAACAAGTTACGTCTTTTTTAGATAATGCATATCGTAATTGCTATCAGATATGACGGATTTTTTTGTCAACTTGGGGTGAGATAATTGGATATGTTTTTTAAGTGGGTAAAAAGTGCATGTGTATTTTTAGTCGAAAATACCGTAGCGCATGCATCGACGCGCATTGTAATTAAAAAAGCGATTAAATTTTGTAATATAAATGAATATTGCAAATTTATGCAGGCATTCTTGTAAAGATCAGGTAACACATGTTGAAATTAATACTTTGACAATAAATCGCGATGTAGATCCTATTTCTCAAAGCTAGACTAATATTTATCCCACAAATCTTGTAGCCATAAAAATGATGACAAATCGAGACCATGACTCGCACTGTCAAAAAGTGATCAAATTTGATGTAAAACCAAGCTTCTACACGCTCGTACTCTTTGGAGAGTAGGTACAGGTACCCAACCTCACTAACTCTACACCTTAGTCAAAATGTGTCTCTATTATATCCTCAAACTACCATTACCATTATGTACCTATTTACTAATAGGCCCCATTTCCACAATCTCGAATTAACCAACTAACACGGGGTAACTGGTTATACCCATATATTTTTGTCACTTCTAACCGTTGAACCTCGTGTTAGTGGCCTACCCCGAACCCCATTTGCACAATTTCGGAGTTTATCTGTCAAATGTTTCATGCATACCGGTACCTTAATCTAAAAGATCATGACGGGTTCGTTAGGCCTCTTAATTTTAATAATATCTATGGGAATGGGATTATTACGATGTTTAAAATATAAACAATTCAAAATAAAGAGAACAACTTATACCATTCACCAGTTGAAAGCAAAAAACCGACCAAGTGCGAGTCGGACTCGCGCGTGAAGTGTTCCGTACCATTATCAATTTATTATTAAAAAATACAGTTAAATCAACCTACCTCAAGAACTATAGGAGATAATTTAATCAAACTAAAAATCGTTGATAGAATTTATTAATGTGCATAACATATATTTTTTTAGAATTTTATATCGCGTAGTTTAAAAAATAGAGGAGGGGGGACACATTTTTCAGACTTTGAGAGCTGATATCTCGAAAACGATTTGCTTATATAATAATGAGATTTATAAACCTTCATGTCAAAGACCTTTCTATTAATACCCCACACGCTTATATACAACTAAAAAAATTTTTTTATCCCTCAGTTACATGTATGGAGGGCCCCCACCCCAATGTTTTTTTTTACAATTTAGTATCATAATCCTGTAGCGGTTCATGCAACACATATCCTTACCAAATTTCGTTACTGTAGCATTTATAGTTTCCGAGTAAATCGGCTGTGACAGACGGACAGACGGACATGACGAATCTATAAGGGTTCCGTTTTTGCCATTTTGGCTACGGAACCCTAAAAAGGTAAACAAATATGGCAAACTTTTCATAGGATTGGTGAAACACGTTCACAGATATATTTTTACTTTCCACCCTAATATTAGTATGTTAATATAAACTATAAATGTAGAAACATCAAGATTCATTCACAACACGTGTAAATAACTAAATATCGATCGTCTAATTACTTCATTACACGTTTTCCTTCATTTTCATAGGAATTTAATCAAAGTGACAAACATATGCTTGAAATCGATTCGTTCTAGATACGCTTCTAGCTCTTAATGCTCCATATAACACATACCAATTTTCAGAATTCCGTATTTAAAGAGTATGAAGAATATATGGTTCAATCCAGCAAATAAAAAAGGGGAATTCAAATGAGAAAAATGTCAATTTGATTAAAATATCTCATCATGCTGAGCGATGCAGCCATGTCAATTAAGAAAATTATTGTATTTTTTTGTTTTTGAGATTATACTTATAACGGGTGACTCAATTTACATAGAAAATTGACAAGGCCTACTGCCGCGAACACCGAAATTTAAAATCATTTTACGATTCTCGGAGATATCTTAAAGGTGCATGCAGACCAAACGAGCATTCGCTCATTCTATCCCCCTACTCTACCAAATTCGATCGTTACACAAAACGTGATTCGTTGATTTCGTTGAGTGGGGGATAGAATAGCGAATGCTCGTTTGCTCTGAATGCACCTTTACGAACAAATTTCGTAGAGTGGAGGATAGAATAGCGAATGCTCGTTTGCTCTGAATGCACCTTTACGAACAAATTTCGTAGAGTGGGGAATAGAATGAGCGAAAGCTCGTTTGGTCTAAATGTACCTTAATACATAGGTATGTAGGTAGGTATACAAAAAAAACAGTCGAATTGTGAACCTCCTTCTTTTTTGAAGTCGTTTAAAACAGAACCCTTGGTATCCCTTGGGACACTGATGTACAAAGTACGCCGGCAATACTATATTGTACATTTCTTACACCATAATCACACACTTAACTACTTGTATAAGTTCATAATGATGTGTATTGTAGTTACTTTCTGTATTGGGATAAGGTGCATAATTGTATACATATAAATGAACTCGACTGTAGAACAAAATTGTACGAAAGATGCGTACTCACTAAATCACAGTTAGTTTATAAAGCTGGGTACACACGTTCTCATTCTACGGGTGGTCCACAATTCCGTGCATCAAATTTTATTTAACTAGGTTCTTCATAAAAGTCTTTTGTATGGCTGAGATGTCAAGTCATCCAACTCAGAGATATCACATGCGCCTTTATAAATAAATAGAAAAAAATACTATAGGTTGGTATGGACGACAAAACAGATAGAAATAAATAGAAAAGGTCCGATAGGCTCCGCAGGTTCTCCATTATCGACACAGTGCATTCTCGTTGAGTATTCTTTACCTTAAAAGACTACCTATCTCACCAGCAGGAATACGTATACATATAGCAGGAATATATGTATATGTATTCCTGCATTCCATTAGCAGGAATATAATTTTGAGGATTTACCCATTATTGCCTAATAGAGTACCATGTAAGCTGTATTTTTATAAAATCGACTGAAACTTAGCCCCCATATAAATGATTAAATATGGATAAGATAAAAATATGTTTTTTCCTTCAAATTGAACACAATAAGAAAGTATTTATAAAAGCTGAAACGAAAGGCGATAAATTAAAACACGACCGAAGGGGAGTTTAAATCGACAGGAATTTCCTTGTCCACGTGTATCGTACAAAGTTTTTCAGTACGATCCTCCGACCTAACAAAAAAATAACCACTTCTCGCACTAGCGCGTAAAATAAGCGCCATATGTACTAAAAAAATATATTTTTGAACTCGGGAAATTTATTTTCGCGGCAGTGTATAGCCAGCATAAATCGCTCCTATTGCCAAGCATGACTTGCAAGTTCTGCCCAACTTTACTTCGTACTTAGAAAAACTTCGACTTCCCCCGAAAAGTTACAAACTGGATAAAACTGAGTTTCTGCAACAATAGAATATCAATTATGTACAGTCGCCATCATACATATCGGAGCGGCCAGGGTGCTCATAAATATCAGTACACAGTACTGTTTCCGTTGTCATGTCGTTAGAGATATATGATTTAAGTATGTCATACAGGGTGGAAAGGGACGACGTTCCATCCCGCTACCGACCGAGTCTACCAACCATTACGATGAACTTTCAGTATGGGACCAACATCGAAATATGAAAAAAAAAATTAACCCGTCATATAAAGTGAGTGATTAGTTAGAGTTCAATAGAATGGAAAAGTCAATTTTCCATGTACGCTTTCGATGTTGGTCCCATACTGAAAGTTCATCGTAATTGTTGGTAGACTCGGGCGGTAGCGGGAAGGAACGTAGTCCCTTTCCACTCTGTATGTATTGTATATGTCCGATATCTAATGGATACTGTACACAAGATCACTTCCTTATATTTATGTATGTACTATCGACTAAATTGAATCCTGTCGTTGGGCATTTTCCCTTTTTGGGTCACCCAATTAGCGTGAAGTTAAAAAACCTTAATTTCAGTCAGATTTGTAACGACAATCAAGCACAAAATTTGGATAACAATTCGGTTTTGGTGTTCATTTTACAAATTATAAGCCATATTATAGTATAAAAACGCCGATTGAGTTTAAATTCCTAAAGATATTGTACTTAACTGTCGTTACAAAGCTGACTGCAATTAAGGTTTTTTTTTTAATTTCACGCTAATTGGGTGTCCCTAAAAGTTAAAATGCCCATTTACATTGAAAGTCAAATTGCAGCAACTGTCGAACAATTTGACTTTCAATGTTAATATGACAAAGTCGTATGTAGGGTCAGGATTAAATTTTGTCAATAGTACATGATTTTATGTATAAAGATTATTTTGCCCTCATTATACGACCTTCTAGTTTATCTTGATTAACTATGGTAACATTGGTGACATAATTTTAAGGAAGCCTTATAAACTCAAATAAGCTGTAAAATTAAGGAAAAACCCAGCGCTTTATTAAAAAGCTTTTGATATATTTCTCTTTGTCAGAAAAAGCACGTTATAATAATATATGAGGAGCGCGGAAGTGCACCTAGCCAAGTCTCTACTCTCTAGTTCTCTACCTAGCGCTCGAGACCGAAGCGAACTGTATAGGTAGATACATCGTGTAAAGTCATCACCAGAGATCGGATAAATGTGCGTCATTGCTCTCAATAATATGGACATGACTAATAATCAGACGAATAATTTCAATTCATTAAAATTATAAAAAAAAATTATAGTTACCGGTGTCAAATAGGTAATTTTTTTTGAAAATGATTAATTATTCAATCAACTTTGGAGTCATGTCCATATTATTGCGAACGATGACGCACATTTGTCCGATCTCTGGTCATCACCAATAGAAAGAATTTAAACAAGCCATTAAACATGTTCTAGCACTAGTTCATAGTTTTAATGGTTTAAGATAATAGAGTGATAAGAGTTGATCAAGTAACACATGAATTTAGCAATACTTAATGATAAACGGACATATTAAAGAATAACCGATAAATACGAATAAATTAAAGGACTTTTTGAAATCAACATTAATTGTTTTATTTCTATTGGCGGTAACTAGGATGGATATTTAACTCCTGCATTTTTTTATCAAATTCTGTCATAATAATGAAAAACGCAATTGCATCAGCTATTTTTCGTGGTAATTTTCGGGAATTTTGAGAACGTTCCGCAATAAGTAAGCACCTACAAGCGATTGAAATAAACATGTTTATTGCATTAGGGTACATACCATTGAATATTTTATGTATTACCAGTAACATCGCTGCCTGAGAACATGTATGTAAATTTATACATGTATGTCAAGCAATCATCGACTTAAATACGTGAGTAATCCGGTTCGATAATACGATAATACATATTTTAATATGTTTGAGTCAAATTTTTTTTAATCACTTGGCACTTGAAGCTGGTCTCAATGTTCTCAGAACTTGGCCAATTGTTTTCATTAGAAACGAATGTTTAGGCTACGTTCGATTGAATAATATGGTTCGATTGATTGATAAATGGAACTAGTTATCATTTATTGACTTTGATCAATGTAAATATTTTCATTTTTATATTAGCTAGATTAGGTTACATACCTACATTTGTGAGATATTTTACCAGCCATTTTATTTAACCTATTAAAAGAGTCATTGTTTACTTTGTTTAACCATTTTAACAAGTGAAGTACATATAATTTCACTCTGCAACTATGTAGATTATGTACGTGTCCCTATATTATATATCAATGGGCTAATGGTTCATTGCAAAAAAATGTGCATAGTTAAAATTAAAGACTTAGTACTGATTTTTCAATCCCCAGATAACAGTAACTGTCAAATAAATGTTAGCTCTATCCTTTTTTGACTGATGACCAGCGATAAGGATGGTAATACTTTTAACTGACGGATACTTTTAACTGAGGATTGAAAAATCAGCCCTTAATCAAATCAAGAATCACGATCGTGTCAATTGTGTTACGAAAGTATAGTTTGTAGTCTGGTCTGGACTACCCTTGGTAGTCGAAAAAGGCGTCAAATTTAAAATTAGTACATTGTGCATCAAGGGAGGTAAGTACGGAATTACCAACGAGAGTGTTAGAAGCCCGACGCCGTTAGGCGGAGGGCTTTTATGCCTCGAGTTAGTATTCCGCTTACCGACCATGATGCATACAATATTTTTCATCACACTTGCCGACAAAAAATAACTTTGAAGACATAATATTATTAAATGACGTACTGACATTTCTATTACTCCCTAGGGAATTTCACTTTTCTATTATTCCCGCGCTTAGACAGCAAGTGTGATGAAAATGTATTTATCGCCTTTTTTCACCGTCAAAAGTTGTTACACAAAATTTTACTTCGTAACACAAAATTTGTCGTTAAATTTTAATTTAAAAATAATGTTTACATACCAAAATGTAAACTATTCGATCGACCTCATCGATCATAAGAAAGCCATATAGACCTATATTTGGAAAGTTCAAATAGGTAAGAAATATAGATATTATTTCTACATAATCGATAAAATGAAATGTAGCGAATGAAGCGATAATTATAGAGTATTTACCCGATAACGATCCAATAAGCGATTTTACACGATGAACATTTTGTAAATAAAAACATTTTTAGTTTTTTTTCCTCATTTCTTGTGAAGGAAAAACATTTATAAATTGGTACTTAAGTATCTCGAAGCCAAAATAACCCACGCTCTGAGTCATATATCTAATTAATTAATAAAAATATTACGGCCATACAAACGTAAAAGTAGGAAATCCGCTATGAGTGGCCATCAATTAAAACACGACCGAAAGGAGAACAATTGATATACATTTTTTTAGTACAGATGGTTTAATTTTTAGGCTCTAGTGCGAGAAGTGTGTCATTTTACGTCAGGTTTGATACTTCGGAGGGCCATCTGGAGCCCATTTCTCAAAAGCTTGTAACTTGTAATACAAGTGGAAGTCTCTATTTGACACTATTAATTAGATAAGGATTTCCGCTTGTATTACGAGTTACAAACTTTCGAGAAATAGGCCTCTGTACTAAACAACGTCGTACAAGACACGTGCAAAAACGAAATTCGTAACTCGTGTCGATTTAAAACATCGCCACTCGTTTCCAATTTCATATTTTTCGCACTTGTGTCGTAATGTACTATTTTAGTACAGATGGTGCTATTTGTAGGCGCTAGTGCGAGAAGTGGCTCATTTTACGTCAGGTCCAAAACTTCGGAGGGCCATCTGTACTAAAAAACGTCGTACGAGACACATGCAAAAAGGAAATTCGTAACTCGTGTCGATTAAAAACACTCCCTTCGGTCATGTTAAGCGTAGGGTATGTGTAAGCGTCGCCACT
>JALPQI010020714.1:0-24257 GCA_025490895.1 Thaumatotibia leucotreta | reverse complement strand
AGTTAAGAAATTTGTAGCCCATTTTGTATTTTTTTGGAAAGATGTTGCAGAAATCGCTGAAAAATATATCCAGAGCCCTGGCCCTGGCCCTGACGATCAAGCAAAAGTCATGTAAATGTCATGAAATGTCACCTGGGATGTAGTGTGAACAGCGTGAACATGCGCATATTGCTATTGGAAATAATAAAAGTCTAAAATAATAATGAAAACATGAAAATGCAATGACTCAACATCATAATGTAGTCATTTTAGAGTAAGTTGTAAATTATTTCAATATTTCCTTCATAACTAAATATAATCCTTCTAAAATCATTTACAATGTGTTGAGAACGAGGTAGCGATATTACAACTTTAACATATTTTTCTTGAAAAATAATTGAGAATTTCGGAAATCACTACTTTTACAACAATAACAGGATTATAAAATATTGTTCCCATAAGTATATAATATACATGCATGATTTTTTAAAGTCTATGTGAAGCTTAAGATATATATATGTTTTTTTACTGTAGCAACATTGGATTGCGCGCGCTCCATGGGGGCGGAAGTTTTGTTTATCAATCAGATCAGACGCGGAATGGATTTGTAGTCGGGGAGTCGCTGATGTATGTGCGCATCGCGTGACTAAAATTGCCGTGTTTTTATATAAAAAAATAGCCGGTCGCTCTCACGTGTTTATATCCAAAATATTGTGGTAGATCGCAACTGAACAACTAACGTATACTCCACTCTGGTTATTCTGGTAAGTGTTTGTAATTATTTACGTAGAGGTTCTTAGTAATTGTCAGCTGTGTAAATGAAAAAAAAAATATATTTTGTGCATTTATTTTAGATACCTAAGTACAAATGATATGGTTCTGTTAATTTGATTTTAAGGACATGAATTATACTTATCGAATATAATGGAGGTGGGTACCTACCTAATCTAATAGGCAGATTATTGCATTGTTTTGTGTATGAGAATATAGTACAATAAGAAATAGAGATATTTCATTAACTCATTCTCTAAAAACACCTCTAATCTGTACAAAAAACTTAGCTATTTTTAGTCGTATAATACCAATACATTTGCAGCTAAGATAAAAGACAAATTAATTTTATACCGCGATCCTCCCGTATTGAAAGACACATCATTAGGAATTTACGGATTATTAATTTTACAAACTTGTTGTTAAGTTAGCGCAGTAGAGTAGGTACTAGGTGGTAGAATTGGTGCTACGTTTACATTCATTACAAAAAAGAAGAAATACTCTTGGAACCATTTTTACGATTATCTTTCAAATCCTATCTGTCCCTCCAGGTCACAGACCAATTACCTAATATTTTTTCTGTTTTGTGATCCAGGCCATTAGGTCTCGTATTGTAGTCTCTATATAGTGGCTTTAAATTTAGTTGTTTCGTGTTTATATTATACTACCTACATAGTCTTATAGCCTTCTTAGTTGGTCCTGCACTCCATCGCTGATCCACGTGGATAGACAACGTTGGCAATGTCACGTTACAGGTTACAGGACGGTGGATGGTAGAAAATCAACACCCTCCTCCTCTTATAATTTAGGGGCTATGGGCAAATGGCAGGGCTCCAAAGTAGGTATATGTAATTATATATGTGACCCACCAGTCACCTATATTGATTCTTGGTCCAGACCTGCAATTGTGATGACCCTTTTGTAGAACTAGTACCTAATTAATGAGGGTGACGGCGTTTTGAAGCTGTTGTTGACTCGTCTAGTTGTTGCCAATGATGCCAGTCGTTGAGCTGAGGCATACCCAGACCTTCGAACTTTTGACTGTCCAAAATGTAATTTAACATTGTAATGAATTGTTAGTTAAAAAAATAGGTATCTGTAAGTAGTTATTGACCAAGGAGATGAGAGTAATTGTTTTGACGGAACGCAACCGTGCTGGGTTACTTGTGGTAGTTTTCAGAGCCCGCAGGATTTCTTAAAAGGAAAGTTTGTTTTGATACAGTAAATAGGTACAAAAAATATCCTATTACAAGCTTCAAAGCAAAACTACTGAGCAAGATGTCATAAAATGCGACGCAAATGATACTACAAGAGGTAAATGCGTCATACTATTGTTACGATCCACGTTGACCCTGTCAAGAAATATTAATTGTAGAAAAATAGCAGAAGATGTTTCGCTTTGCACTTTGACCTGAGTGCCTTTATGAGTAGATTTGTAGAGGCAATTGATTGCTCTTACTTCTTTAATGTTACCGACAACTTATCTAAACATTTTCCGGACGAAGGGTGACGACAATAACCCATTTATTCATAAATAATGAAAAGTTTCAGTGAAATTTATTTATCAGAAACAAAATAACATAATCACGACAAGCTAATTTCAATGGTACTAACATAATATAGGTACCGAGGTATGTAATACCTAGGTACTCGGCCTATGAATTACTTTACTTGGTCTTATATCGGTAATAGTCGCTGCCAAATAATTTTGCAGCCCATATAAAACAGTAATTTGCTAGCCACTATAATTATTATATTTCCGTTGACGTTAATGTTTTTAAGCATTTAATTTAAACCGCTCTGTAATGGATTACAGTATGGATACTGCATGACTTCAGACCCCAAAAGTTGTACAGGAAATCGCCTTAACTCCGATTTTGCGGTAAGGGTAAGTCGACACTAAACTAATTTAGGAGCCCTTTACGATGCTAGTTGAACCTGTAAGCCGGTTAAGACACTCATGGCAGTCATGGCCTATATGATTCAGTTTACCTGCGCAGTAGGACATGAGTGTTATTCCCATGGTAAAGAACGTTAACCGTTCATTAAACCAGTATCAGGCACATGCGACTATTGTCACTGTGCCTTATTATATTACCTACACCGTTTTTTATTTTGGGGGCTTAAATCATCTGTTCTTGATCCTTTTCAATTCTCTTTCTCTAAGGAAATCCACTGCGAAGACTCCTACTTTCTTCTCGCAGATTATTCCTACAACTAAGCGGGCTGATTAGAAATCATGGATATAGACACCGCTTTAAAATATCCTTGGATATTTCGGGTCTACTTGGGACACATAATTACGGTATAATTTTGAGACATTAAAACACTACCTATATAATACCTTATATATTGTATCTACGTTGATATTGTCTCTAATACCTACCAATGGCAACTTCATTCAATAAGAATATTTGGCTCGCATATTTTGGGTGTACTGGAGAAGTCATAGAACTCATAAATATTCCAGAAGCATTATCCACGTCTCCTTTTACACAGGAGTTCTAGAGAGCGTTCGGCTCGCTTGCACTATACAAGCCGCGGCAATACGGCCAAGTAATCCTGTTAGGTGACCGTGACACGTTGCCCGGCTTCTCGGGAGTCTTTAGTCGTCGCCTCGCATCCGCCCTCGCCATGCGCGAAGAACCTCGCAAAACATTGCCGTCACCATCCATTCAGGAGAAGCTCGCCATCTACGAAAACGGTATTCAAATCAGTGAGCATTAGCGTTTTCATTGTGCCTTTATATTTAAGAGGCTCGTCGCTTAGCGGACATAGCGCCCTGAGAACAAAAAAAATCTCTTAACTATGCTGCGCCAATACTGTCCGAGATGCCCCGGATGTCCAAGTTAGAAGCCCATTCGAGCACGATATCTGAAGGCGTCTGGGTAAACCAACATTTTGTGTCAAGGTTATCCCAACACGCAATTTTATTTTTGGTGTAAGAACAATTTTTATTACTGTTGTTGGAAGGCGGTGGTAGCGCACAATTTTATCGAAGACAAATACGTAAGAATTCAAAGTTTACGCGTTATATTCATATAGAGCGTCCTACTTATTAGTAAAAATCTATGTGTAACCTTGGATACGTTTCGCATAAAATACTCGCATACCTATCCAGATTCGTAGTGTCCATTTCACGTTACCCACCTCATCAGGCTCTGTTTATGATTGAAAGTACTACATTATTTTAATTATGGAGCTGCGTTGATTGGGCAGTTGTGTTGTTTCGAAACGGCTGGTTGTCATTTGGCACACGTACTAACGCGAGTTTTAAACAAAAGCACTTGTCCAACGCTTTCACGGGTCGTGATTACGATATTCGATCGCGGTGACATACTGCGAGACCTGTCCCAGGCCACCTGATATGTTTTGTTATGTCAATCTTTAGGTACCTACTTTTATTTCTGTCAGTTTTGGAAATCGAGGTGTCTGTATTTGTAGAAAATATTCAAGAAAGCTGAGCGGTTAGGTACCTATTCCTTTTCACAGACATTAGCTCAGTTTATTAGGATAATCCAGAAGATCGGGGTCTGAAAACGGATTTGTAAAACGAAACTTCCCTTTAAGGGATTTATTGAAAATAGATGCCGATTTAGGTAAGAGTACATTCGATTGTCGTCGTCAAAAGTATCAAACGACTGCGTACAATTCTCATCCAGTAGCAGCAGTTCCAGCGCAGATTTTTTCTAATACGGTTTATCCTTAAAAAAACATAGTACCTACTCGTATGTAGGTAGTTAGAGTTGAGCTATACTTTTTCATTTTAATCTTTAAAAGTAGCATCAATTTATTTAATGATGTTTAAGTAGCTACTTTTAATGAAGCCGCGTTCATCATTAATTTAATAAATGACTAACTATTTGTCATGCAACTCGTAAATAATTTCTTAAATATAATAGCGTTTAACCGGTTATTAGCGCCACACAGTAGACTTCATTTATGTACAATTATCCACTTTATTTCAATGTAATAAGTCGAAAAATTAATATACCTTGGTACTTATGGTTTGAAGTCAACTGTGCTTTGTTGTTAGTACAATATAGTGTTGTTCTCACGTCCGTATGAATATGTAAGTAGCGGAATATGAGCGGCCATTGTAAGAACAGTGACTCTTGTGTCGTCGTTATCTCGTAGTAACTTAGTGGCTTGTGTTTATCTCAAGAACAAGTAGGTGACTTGCGCAATTCGACGCACCTGCAGGTGCTGTAGTGTAAGTAGTATAATAAATATCATACATTTTGCAAGCCTGGTTCATACGAGTTCATAAGTGGTAGAAATTTAAATATTGTCACCTTGCTCCGTTCCATGAGCGCGTGTGAGCTAAGGCAATGAATACAATGTTAATACATTATTTATCTTGGTAATATAATTGCTATGTAAATTGAAAAATAAAAATATTCAGCATACACAACACAAAATCTGACTTCAGATTAACTTAAGCCTAGTCAGACAGTACCCCGCTAGTCATCAGGTCATCGCTGGCGCAAAGATACCCATCACACTTAACTAGCGGCGTTACCACGCTGAATGGCGACGGAAGTCCTATGCGCCAGGTATTTCGGCTATTTAAATTTAATAATACACCTTACGTGAACACCCTTTCGCAAGGTCTTAAAACCTGCACCACCAAAAAGGAATAACGAAATAAATGCACTTGATCAAGTTATTAACTTTTACGGTGCTAGGTTAAGCGACTGTAAACTCATTCAACTGTGTCAGACTTACACGCGTGGAGTTCCGACGGCTTCCGTTTTGCCGTTTGCGTCACTAGCCCTAATTGATAATTATTCTGGCCGTGTGTTCCCAATATTGCGCGGGCGCAGACGACTAGTCTTCTCGCAGCTTCTCGGGTCAAATTAAGGTGACTATTGATGACGAATATTAACTTCTAGTATTAGATAGACATAAAACATATTAATTCAAAATAGTTCCGTGTCTAAAAATTCGTTTCTATTAGTAGTAGTGAAAGCTAAGGAATGTAAATAATACCTATTTGATGCAACTTATTATTCAATAGTGGATTTAAAAAAATACATGTCTAATTAGACAGCTCATCATCTTTCTAATGCTATAAAACGAACTTACTGTGGTACCTATTTACATTCTTTGGTAACTATTTTCAAAATATACGAATTTTGTTACAGGTGTACAGTAATATATATATTATATTTCTTATTGTTAAACGTCACACACATACATACATACGTGGTACATATATATATATATATGTATGTCAAGAAATACAATGTGTCTATTACAGGCAAAATGTAGTTTAACGGCGGCCGTTCTATGATCAGCGTCTCGAATTCTCGATGGCTCTATTCGTAAAGAAAATCTGCATGCAGCCTCTGAAACCCCTATATTATATTCAGGGGGAGTACGACAGTACATATACTATGTATGACTATGGGTAGTTGAGCTCGCCACCCATGGAGCTGGCGTTTATCCTGCGCTCCCGATCCCCTTTGTCCGCTCCCGTGCCAAATGCCGTGCCGGGCTGCGCGCTGCATACATAATGCAGCGTTTTGTAAACAATGCGATGCACAAAAGATAACTGTGGAGTATCCGCCTTGTGCTTGTGACACGTGAACTATGATCTAACTTGTCAAAAATAGTTGACGACTGTTTGATATTAATTAGGTTAAAATCGCAAAGCTATAAAAATGGTGATGCAATCGTTTCAACTTCCAAAGAGCTCCTTGAGTTGAAATGGGGAAGCTGTCTAAGATTTTTACATTGAGCTGTAATAACATAGGTTTTCCGTTGTTCTTCTGGATATGGCTGTCAGAGTGGCGTAAATCCACACCGTAGAGGTACTTATCGGATATCTACTTATTACACCTTAAAAATTCGGCCGCCCATCCCAATTGCAGGTGTCGAATAAAAAGTAGACCAATTTGCTGTTCATAATATAAAATTTAGAATTTGAGCCTATATTGGAACTCGTTTGATTTAGTTATTATTTCGATCTATAGGAGCTTACTTTACTAGCAAAGCAATTAATACGAGTAGGTAATTATACACTGAATTTATATACATATTCTGTGACTGAATAGCGGTTGATAAAGTAGTGCTCCCTGGATTTAAATATTAAATTAGACATTTTTAGCATTAAATCTGACCACTGAGTAGCATAGGTAATTATTATCAAATAGAATAGTGTACAGTTAGGGATCAGTACTAATATGACAGTATTAGGACCTACTATCGATATATTAATATCTACCTAATATAATATCAATTGGCTGTTCTCAAAATAGACAACTCATGTTTCGACCCACGCTTCAATCACCTTTCTTCTCTAATTGATGACTATTACATCAAAATTTAAAAACAATCGGTAAACTGAACGGTGCTTTTATGGATTTTAACAATAATTACCATTACCATATATAAATCTACATTTCACCTTGAATACTAAGGTTAAAGATATCTATAGAAGGTAATAGCCATCAACTATACTAAGGCTAGCCTTTGCTCTATTATGGCAATGGCGATGCCAATTTGCTAATGGGCTGAACAACGATAAAAGTAGAACGTTAAATTCCAGTAGCACAACCGACAAACCTACACGTTATTCTGATATCAATCGCATTTGATACATCTGTCTGTTTAATATGGTTTCTCGAACTAAATTACTTAGTGCAAAGTATAAACATTAAATGTCATAAATATACTAAAGAAAAAAACCTATTTCAGTAACGTCCGCACTCCGCAGATAGCTGAATCACTCGCCCACCCGGTATTATACTGTGTATGTAAACTAGAGCGCAGTTTTTAGTTCGTCGTCCTTCGGATTGTACAATATTATTAGGATATTCGTGACAAATTTGTGTCTTAAGCGCACCTAAGTACATAATTACATAGGTCCAAGGTTAATGTAGGTAGGTAATTATTAAATTGTTTACTCAGGTTAGGTATATGTTTGTATTTAATGTGAATGAGACTAATTTATTTATTAACCGACTTTAAATTCTCAATTTGACTGTTTTTTTTTGTATGTATGTTACTTCTCTAAGTTGATTTTCATTTTAAGGGTTCCGTAGTAAACTAGGTACCCTTATAGTTTCGCTGTGTCCGTCTGTCAGTCTGTCTGTCCGCAGCATACGAGTAGCATAGCTCAGGGGCCGTCAGTGCTAGAAATTTGCAATTTGGTACAGGTATACATATTAATCACGACCACCAATTGAGTGGTACCTAAAATAAAATAAAAAAATATATACCTATTCTTTTTTTCGGGTTTCCCCCCTAGTAGTAAAGTGGGGATGTTTTTTTTATTTTGCTGTAATCCTATACTTTGGCTATCGTTGAATAGGTCTTCAAAAATAATAAGGGTCCCAAAAGAATATAAAATAATAATCGAACGTGTATAACCCCAAGATGGTCCCGTTGGCACCAAGTCGAGAAATCGGTTGAAGTCGATTTTTTTATTTGGAAAATATGTTACAATAACAGCTTGAATGCATGTACTCGTCGTATACCTTGGGTACAATCTCCTCGAGCTAGTTTCAAGTACCAAAAAGAATATTCTAGTTAAATCAATGAACATGATCCCGTGCGCGGGTAAACAAACGTGAAAAATGTTTACAATCTCACAAAAGGAAGTCGTTACGGAAATATCCTGCAATATTACGATTGTTCGATTTCTTGTGTTCTGCAGAGCTCAGCTAATAAACAATGCTTCATGCATAAGTTATCATTAAGTATACCATAACCAGTGATATCGTAGGTATTGCTGATTGTGTAACAATATAATTTATACTTATGCGCTGAATCTCGGAGTCAGCAAATTATCCACGGATTCTCTTTCGCAAAAAGACATCCTTGCACTACATCTACACAAGCCATTCATTTTCCTACTCGTAATATAATCAGACATGATTACATCTAGTAATATTCATGAAATGTTTCATATTCATATATGCATTGAAAGTGTTGTCCCTGCTTATTCAAATATGAATACCCGTTAACGGATAGTTGTCACATGCTGCCAGAAAGGGTTGGTATAATGATAATAATTATGACATTTTCTTTTTGCTTGTATAGTTATGTCAAATATTGTAATATTCAACATACCACATTCAGATCAATTTAGCATAATGCGTGAAGTGTTTATCGGTAACTACATGCTTGCATAATTGAGTTCATTATTGTTTAATCTTCTTAGACTTTCCGGTAATTACGAGTTTAATGGCATTAGCTGTAGGTAAAGTTTGATATTTGTTTCTACTTGAATTTGTAGCATGCATAGCTAACCTGTAATACTAATGAACTTCCTTATATTAAGGTTAAGTTAAACTTTTGTCGTAATTTTTATCTTAAAGCTTTATAAGAATCATAGCTGTTCTGTATATCAATCTGTCATTAATTGTTGTCTGAAATATATAAAATCAACTTTCTACGACTAGGTACGACTAGGACGATCCATTTAAGAGAAAAGTTGCAGGTACTTCAAACCTTTGAACATTTACTAGCACGATGGAAAGTTAACTGCGTTAGGAGACAATATCCGCAGTAATCCGCGCATTACCGACGGAATCTTCTTATGAAAGCACAGAATTGTCTTACGGCATGGCCATTACAGGTTTCTAAGAGCGGAGCAAACTAGTTAATCTAGAAAAAGGCAATTTTATTATTATTACACACTTTAAGCTTAATTTAGTGTAGAACTACAAATGAAAACGCACTACGGAATGTTTTATTATTTTCCTGGTTATGAAGGAACTTTCTTTTGAATGCTTGGTTTTTATTAGGTTTTCATTTTATTTATGCCGCCCCGTTCCATAACAGAGTCCCGTCTTTGTAATATTGCGCAATATCTATGCTAACGATAGGCAGAGCGATTTATGGATAAGAGGAATCGGCTTTTATCAGTTTCTACGCCTTGTAAGATCAGCGAGCCTAGCCTAGGACCGCAAACTTGTTAGTAAAAAGTGCATTCGCTGTTGGATGCGACGCATCGAAAGCGAAAGTGCAATCAAGTGCGGTACGAGGCTTTGATCAGACTGGACTAGAGAAAACTGGGAACGTGGCGAGTCGGAGTCAAGGGCTAATATTCCTGCCGGTTGCCGAGTACAAGTATTCGTTTGTCTCAGCGCAGCCAATATAAAAGTATGAACTTTAGCTCCATAAACACTGTGCGTAATCCAAGATTTGTAATATGGTGGTCTGTTGGAGTCAAACACTGCGCTCGTGTAGTAAAATAGAAATACTTCCAGGGTAAGAGGCTGCATTGTCTAGGCGTCGTAGGCGACTGACTGTAAGCAGCTTATTGTCTATAAGCCTAAGTGGTTGCAGCATTATTTAACCTGAAAGACGTTTAGATTACGGAATGAAAAAAAATTGGCTCTTGAGAATCAAGTTGCTTTAATTTATAGGTACTTTTAAAGAGAGGAAGTTCAATAGGTTTGTGATATCTTGGGTAAAATGGTAGCGGGGAAGCTCAGGTATTGATTGTTAATTGTATGCTTAGCTACTTAATTATTTATTTATAGTGGAATATCAAACCTAATACTCGTCTATACTCGATTAGAAGCTCTAAAATGGGATACTTTTTTTAAGCAAAAATGCAGTAGATTATGGTCGCCTTACTTTGAGTTCCGATTTGCAATCTAAAAGCAACCAACATTAAATATAATAGCCAGCACTGCTGACGCGAGTAGTACTTGCGGGTCTGGTACTTCACAAATACTTACATAATTTCAAGTGCGTTTTTCCGACACGAAGCGGCTCTTGAGCACGATTTTTCGGCCGAGTGTTTCTCAAAACGTATTTTAGTGCATCCGGCCAAGGAAATGGTGTTAATAGAAACTTACTAAAGTCAGGAACCGTTAATAGCGTTCTTTGAAATAGTTTTTGCCGACGACAAAGTAGCATGATCGTTCGTAGAACGTTGGTCGTGTTGTAGTCGCGAGAAATCTTATTGATCTGTCGCGTTCTCGCCAATTGACATGACTGGAGATGTCGATCTTCTTGTTATCAGCATACTTAGTTGAGTAAAAAGTTTATTTGATATTTCTTTCCGTAATAGGCAAAGTTTTGCAACTTATACTTTTCCATTAATCTTCCATATAACCTTTAAGGCTTATCCCACAATGTCGTAACTGATGTGCTTACCATAGAAAAAATCAACTGCTTGACTGATGACTCTGGTTGTCACGGGTTTCGAACCCGCTTCCTCTGGATTGCCGGTCCAACGTGCTTCCAATTACACCAGACGACCTTCCGTCGATCACAGCGAATTTAGTCAATGGTAATGTGAAGCTAATCACTAGCGACATCTGTACTTAATGTTTCGAAGGTTTCTACCTTACCTTAAGCCACTCAAAGACGTGTGTCTACCACAATCGTCCGCAAACTCGACAACTCTCCGTTGCGTTGAATTTGCTATAGAGGGCGCTGTAATCAATTGATTGATTTTAGATATTAAGAGTCCTGAATTCTTATTTAATCCCAGCCTCTAAGAACAACTGGAATTTACAATGAGTAGGAAGTCTTAATAAGTACTTATCGAGTCCCTAATAGTCAATTATTATTTTCATGTTAAATTAGTTTAATTAACAAAAGGTTTGCGTCGATATGTACAAAATTAACATTAAAATGTTAAGAATCGTGTTGGATTTAGGGCCAGCCACATTTGATAATACTTTTCCGAATTACTGTACTACTTACGAGACACTAAAATCGAAATAGTTACCGTATTTTTGAGCCTACAGTAGTCATGGAAAAACCGAAACTTATCTTCTCAAGTTCAGTAGATTTATTTATAAGTAATTAGTTTATTTGATATTACGTTTGAAAATTACGTGTGTTTATTATGCGAGCTGGGCGGGCGGGCAAGTAGGGCGAGACGCGAAAAGCTCCGTCTGCGGGGTCAACGCCCTCGCCCTGCCCGTGAACCGAAGGGATGGCCCGCACTATCGATGTTTATACAACTATTATCGATATTGTTTACACGCTGCCGATAATGAGATTGGAATGCAAGCGAGATCGGATTTCATTTGTTTTGTTTTCATGCTTCTGCCGGGAGGAGAAGTATTTTTTAATTAATAGTTCGCGTTTGGAAGAGTTTGTAAATAAAAAAGTATTGTTTGTTGCTATGCTTAATTAAATATTTGTAATATGCATTGCGCTACTATTGTATAAGAGTATCAACACCTAATCTAAGGATCATGCGTGATATATGATATGGGACTTAATGCAAATGAAGTAATGAATAACGTGTGTTCGGTCTAATCCTTCGGGAAACGGGCGTGATTATTTGCATGCATATTTGTTCACATTTCAGTTGTTAAATTTGCCTTTTTCAATTCAAATATGATTCACCCGGGAAATCTACTGACATAGTTAACTATTCGTAATAAGCGAGTAATTTTTAATTCGATAAACGCCTTGGCGTCACGCAATGGGAAAACCACCCCGGAACAAGGGCGCCGGTACAAAGCCTATTTACAAAACAAGTCTCAACTGTCGCCGTCACTAGTTTTACTTGACCCTGAAATCCGTTATAACCTTGCGTGACCGAAGGTCAGAAACATACTGGTCGTTAGGATATAAACATTAGAGACCTAGGTTGAATGCTATGAATTACACTATTAGGTACAGCCGCGTTAAAAAACAAAGGGACAATTACCTAACCACTGTTATCCATGATACTGTAATAATAAAACGGGATTTCACTTAGTCCACTGCAAAACGTAGGCCTCTCCTATTAACTATGCGTATAGACGCATTAGGAGGTAAATGCCCATAATCGTCTCGCTGGGTAAGCGGATTGGCGATCACAGTAATGTGTCCACTGATGAAGCTGCTGCCCATCATCGATCTTCTGTTAAAGAATGATCAGTGACAGTTCAATCCCTTAGTCGACTCTTACGGCACCCACGGGAAGAGTTGGGGTGATGACTGCCGTCACCACACGGCGACATTCACTTGCGTTTAAATATTTGTATAAATTATGACGGGTGGGCAGGATCGAGCCACGCATCAATAATCTATGTATAGATAGTTTCACTCACGAAGACGCGTGCTTTGGTTCGTTGTGTCATGTAAGTTTTGACAAATCTGCACATCTTCGTGAGTGAAACGGACTATAATAGTTATTAATAATTAACATGTCATGTACTTACAGCCTCAATTCATCCTTACTTGTCCTATTTGGTAACCAACTTTCGAACGAACCACAAAATACACTGTTTTGCTTGAAACCTGCCTTATTTACCTATATCAATATTACCAAGAGTTCGTATTTTATACAATAGTAATTATTTCCATGCAATTTTCAACCAAGGAAATGGGACATTTGCGACAATAAACGTGCACTTTTAGGTAAGAAAGTTGTTTACTACTTAACACGACTAAGGATAAATGGGCAAACAATACAAGACAAATAAAGTACTTATCCAATACTTAATCGATAAAGCGGCACGTTACTAGCAAATTAAATTAATTTGTACTTAGATCGCGAAATGCATCAAATTCATTAAATTAACGTTAACGAATATTGCTGTGCCCCAAATGCTGTTCTTTCTTAATCGTTTGCGTATTTAAAGTGGGTATTTAAGTGTTTCTGATAATAATAATGTAGTAAACGTTTCGTAAAATTTGGTCAAATGGATTCATTGTGGTATCTGGGATGATAATACTAAGAACAAATGTTTGTTTGATAAGATAACTGTGTCTCTAGACGTACCTACTTCAAAATTTAGGAACGTGCTCGTTAAAGAGATACATCGAGTTATTAATTTTACGAACTTAGTTATGTCTGATAATATGATGATTATGATCATACGAGTATTAATAACTAAATGTATTGAGATATTTGTGTTTCAAATCCATGAGTCACTTTATAATAGTTTTTACGTCTTCCTCTTCCATGTCGAGTTAGTCTGAGATGATTAATAATTATACTACCTACGTGTTAACAAAATATAAGAGACTATTGCAGAATATAATAAGGTTAATTTCAATATGAAGATACATGCGTAATTGCGTACGTATAATAAATTCATTATTTCTATTATAGGTACTGATGATGTCACGATGCATAGTATCATATTTATTCATAACTAAAGTTAAGCATTCAAGTTATTGACATCGTTAAATTCTAAATTTGGTTTTCATATTCCTATAAAATCGAATAAAGTGGCGAGAAGTATTGGAAAGTCCACATGGCGTTTAGCGGTCAGCTCCCATTTTAGGGCGCGGTTCATAAACACTGTTTAATGCATCTAGGTGGGTACGTGCGTACATAAAAGTATGTGTTAGTACCCAGTACCCACCTCTGTAGAGGGGGTACTAACACTCTCCCATATATCTAAGTCTAGTCACGATCATAAATATTTAAACATATATCCGCTTTATTCCTCTGACATAAGGTTGTGATGTGTGTAAATGTTTATGAGTGACTTGGACGACATGCGCCGTTTTAGTCTAGGATGGCAGAATATGTCGTGCCACCATATTTGAACATAATATTGGGGTCGAAGCCATTCGTCTGGTAGTCCTCGTCAATCCTTACTGATTGACAAATAAAACTAGTACTGGTAGAGACACTATTAGAATAATTAATGTATCTTTATATGGAATAGAAAATGTAGAGATAATTGTAATAAAAACGCACCGTTGTGGCGTAATAATTAATTACTATACTTATTCGTATCGAATACTTACCGATAACCTTAATCCATTCTTCAGACAAAATTTGTGAATGGAATGCGATAAAACATTTTTTAGTTTTGCATTAGATTTTAGTTTTATCTAACGCTGAACTGATAACGATAGGGATTATTATAATCACTATGGCAATCTCAAAGCGCCTTTGTAACATGCGCGTCTAATAATCTCCTATTTCAAATTAATCCTGACAGTTTTATGCAAATCACATGTCCAGCGAGAGGGGTCATTATAGTTTTTAGGGGACAGTTGCACCTAAGGGAAAACGAATTACATTACATACTTTCTATATAACAGATAACTATTTGTAAACAACGTTAACAAGGACGGACCTACACATGTTTAAAAACGAAGTGAACTCATTTGTTGCTCCAAATATCCGCTAAATCGGTCCCTGCGGTTAGCTGAATTCCCCAGCTGAATGTGGTAGCCTTATGAACTCACAGTCCAGTAGTTCATTCAGCTGCAGCGGCCCTACTGCGAACTACGATATCCGCAAATTTCGGAAATTTGTCTCTGTCACTCCAACGAAGGTGTCATTAGAGTGACAAGAAAACTTATTAAAACTTATTTCTATAAGATAAATTGTAATTAAGTATATATGTATTTAATAGGCGAACTTGGCCTTCAACAGAAGAACATAATGTCACGATCCTCAGCATTGAGGGAATGGACTATTAATATAGACTATTAACTATTAGCAATCTAGCTCTACTATGTAGAGATTGTAGAGATATACACAAAGTATTGACCTATTGTCATAATTGTCATATGTATAAATAGATTGGAACGACAATAGCGTGCTTAATCCCAACTCACCCTTAACCAGTTTTTATTGTAAGTATATTGGCCAGTGCATGACAATCAGTACTTTAATCAAAATTTTAAAAAGTAGTTGTCTGTCATACCCAACCTAAAAAAACAGTATGAACTATGTTTATCTTTGGCTCTTGTTACATTTCGAGTTACGAGGGAGGATAGTTCACGGAGCAATCAAATGGGGACGTCCCCTTATTGCCCGCAACCCTTTCCAGTCACACCCCAGTTATTTTGAAACACTGGCGGCTGGTGATCTACATTTGCTAAAGGTAGGTATTGCAAGTTGGATCTGACTATAGAGCATTAAAAAATCATACCATCAAGTGGAGTGTAGCGTGTAACTACCTACTTTATCATGCTCTCATGTACTACTAATGTGAACTATATTACCAATTATCATATAATACCTAAAGATACTGTAATTATCATGCAACTATGGTTCAAAAGCTTCTAACTATGACTTTGGGTAAGGTGTGATTTTTATTTTAACGCAGTTCGTAAAAAAACTCATAACGTAACATAAATGATTTTAAAAATTTGGATAAAAAATATTGGGACGCCTAAAAATTACGAGTACGAGTCGAACTTTAATTCAATTACTGTTGGGTGGGCTACATACATAGGTACAATTAAGTCGATTTCCGATTTCCTGACAAATATTAGCTAAATTGTTTAGTGTCATATTATATGAACTTCTTGTACTAGTATATAAGCAAGTATACCAATTACGTATCAATTATTGTACCCTAGATTAGAATGTATTACAATTACTTATAGCAAAATCATCTCTACTGTACCTACCAAACATGATCTAAGACAAATGCATGACCGCAGTGTACAGTCGAAGACAAAATAAGGGGTATACAAAAACGTTCAAAAATATGTCCCAATGCACTCTAATTCTGTGTAATAAGAACGTCGTAACATATTTATGAACGGATTCTTTCGATACTTATTTTTGCACTTGACTGTACATGACAAAATAATTGCATGATTGCTACGTGATTTACAAAGGGATACATTACGCTTCAAAAACCTATTACTATTACCACATAACAAACCTGAAACCCGCATTATTGTGTTCTTAATGTCTTTTTAATTCCACAATTAAAACCAAGAAACATGACCTGAATAGTAAAAAGCTTCATTAATTTAAAACAATAAAGTTCTATTAGTTCCATTGGTCCCATTAGCCGTGCAGGCTTTCTCAGTGCATGTTTGGTCGATTTATTTGACCCTAGTAAAGAGCCCACGGGAACATTGAAATCATAACTGTCATCACGTCAACTGATCCGTACACCCGCATAAGGAAGTGGCTTATTGATTGAGCGGTAGCATCCAGGGGGATTGGGTTGCTTTAATGCTGATTACGCACGTCATCACCATTGCCAAGCCGTTCTTTGCATTCCCATAGCATAACTAGTGCAAGCGACTGTTCACTTCAGGGTTACTTCTTTGATATTTGCTAGACGGTAACGGCGTACCATAACTTGTAAAGCGGACCGAATTGTCAAATCTTCAAGGATTTTTGCGATTTTCATTTCATAGCGCACTCCCATCGGAATGGCCGGCATCTCACTCGTGACGTGACCTTACTGGTGTTGCAGATTCGCGATGCACCTGCTCGTTTATTCGAAATGTCATAAAAATACTCCGGAATTCGGGTTTAGTAATAAAGGCTCGTTCAAAAAACATGTGATCATATGTTGGCGATTTTTGAACCCCCTTGGTGATATTTTGTGAACGTAAGCCGACCCGGATCGTGATCATTCGTGATGATATTCTGCTGACCCTCCTCCGCCCCAAATCGATCACATGATTTTTAAACGAGCCTAACCCTAGGATCAAGTAAATCAAATCAAATATACGTACGTTCGATGGGTACAATGTTCATATTCATTTTAAATGTTTCAGGTCTCCCGCTCTTTTATTTTCAACTTGACCTTACGGATGTTTTCCGTACTTTAGTTAAATATGACAACCGGTATTTTCTATTGTGATCATTCGTTTTATTTACGCTTACACTTGTTGTTGTTATTAAGCAACGGGAATATGTAAAGACCCTGGACATATTCACTACCTCATCATTACGTGTAGCTTCTTATACCCATACAAATGTAGAGTATATTCTAAGTGTTCCCCAGCCATAATAAGTTACGAGCAATAAACTTCCGACCCCGTGCGCACGTGTCTAGGGAATAAGCCGATGCAATCATTTGTCTCGTAACACTTTCTTCATCTTGATATAAACTCATCGCTTTATTGTCTAATGGTCACGCCTGTTTCGAATGTGTTTATCGAATGCATTTATATGTACAAGAGCTGAGAGTATGCAACGATTGTGTGTAACTGCCTAAATAAATTTAACTAGTAGTAGTATTAACATATGACGTAGATATATTTAATATCAAATCAAATAAACTAAACTTTTGGCCAGGAATACAGGAGTCATCTATGTGACAACGATACTTGGGTGGGCAATGATTTATTATTAGGGTGATTCCCAGTAGTTGTACCTACCTACTTAAATGGTAATTAGTACTACTCGTACCTACTTGTTTGGGGAAAACCGACACCACTATTTACCGATAAGTAACAGTGAACTTCGACGTAACATCGAAGTATTTTTATAATTTGTAATAAATCAAAGCATTATTATTATGATTATAGGCATGTAATTATATAATTTCTTTACCTTCTTTCAGAAATATGACGCATTGTACCCAATACTCATAGGAACTATAGTGGAGAAATTTTGGCTCCTAGATTTTAAATTTACCCTAACGCTCGATTTTCGTTCTCGATACTGCTGGTCCTACATGTATAGGTAGTATAAATGCCGTACTGAGGTTAAATTTGGACATGTCGTGTTATAAACACGGATCAATTAGGTGGGTTACATTGTGAAACCAAATAATGGCGGCTTGCGTAAATCCGAACCGAACATAAATCCCACTCGTTATTGTCGATTGCTGCAGACAGATAGAGTAATTCAATTAACACAGATTTTCTATTGTACCGCTTTATAGTACAGCCGGCCTCACAACTGGCTTACATACCTACTGGTACTTTATCGTAGTAACGTGCAAAATGTTTCTGTAGGTTACGTCGATGATAAAGTTGTAGTACACTAGTGCCCAGGTACTTTTGAGGCCAATGGTACAATCGTGCGATTCGTGCGTGTTATGCTTTGTCGCTTGATTCTTTTCAGAAAGTCACGAATGTCCTTTGGGAGCATAATACCCTACATTCAAAGGCTTGTTTTTTTGTAACATACAATAACATAAACAAAAAATGTTTTTATTCTGCGAGTTCGCCACAATTGGACCCCGGGGTCATGTATTTATATCAAGGCGAGTTCGTAAAAGAAAGTAGGTGGCAAAGAACCGACTTCGAGTGACAATAATTATTTGTTTCCCCGGTTCCATTACTCAAACGATAAAAAGTAAGAACTTCTAAAAAGCTTTCAAATGCTTTCACGTAAAAGGTTTATTGAGTCTATGCTTAAAATTAAAGGGCATAATAAATCTGGCCGAGACAGGATAATGGACGCATAATCCCTCTTTTGTGTATGACGCTGGACATCGAGTGATCGCTTTTGTTATGGAATTTGGTGACTGCTTTTAATCGGCATTACTAAATATGAATAGTTCTGATAGCTTGCTGAGTATTTCATTCTCCTATTTTATTATTTAGATCTCTAATCGATCTTATTTCACATTAAAATGAGAAGCTCTTCAATTCACAAGATTCACAGGGTTGAAATGAACAGTGTTTGATTGAAAATAATAATGATAAATGATGATGAAGGACTCACATACGAACGAGTGAATATAGGTAGAGACACTAGACAATCTTAAAGTAGAGGCATCGTAAGAAGTCGTTTTTGACGTTTGTTTGCACATGAAGTTCTGTAAATGTTGACAGTTAGTATAATGGAGCAAATGTCAAACTTCATTGTTGCCTGTACGGAATAGTGATGTTACTACTGTTGCTGCAATTTATCGATACGTCAATCGAAATAAATAAGTAAACCTTTTTTTATGGAGGTACGAATAATTGCTATAATAGTAGGTACGCACATATTTTCTAAAAGTTTGTTATGGTTTCGTTTCGACAGGTCCTCGCGAGCCCGTGTGCCCGGTGGATACGCGGCTTTACAGACTGTGTTGAACTTGACAACCAGGGTCGCGTTTTATAAAGTTACAATTTAGCTGTTTGCCTCTCTTTCTAGCCAATAAGTGCGTGCGATAGAGAGGCAAACAGCGAAATTGTAAATTGTAACTTTATAAAACGCGACCCAGATAAATGTCAAAATTGATATAAAATCACGTATAATTTTATTTTTCGTAGAATAATAATTTATGTACCACTACGTTATTTATCACCTAGATGTGCTCTGATTTTAATAAATGGTTTTAGTGACTTTATATACTGTATATACGGCATTTCTCTATTTGGCATACCTACATTTTGCACTCTGAGCTAGCACGCAAGTTTACCAACGTGGGTTGGGAGTGGATCGCTGCAGGCTGGCAAACTTGCGTCCAAGCTCATGTTCTCAACCACTGTCAGTTCTGCATTGACATTACTGCCAAGTGAAACTACCTACGTATATTGTATATCAGACTCCAATACTTGGATGCTACGAATTTGGCTTATAGAGGTCACGTCCTATCCATCCTATAAAACATCCTACCTAAATGCGACTTTACGTCATTATGACGTCACCGGCACCAAAGTTTCGCTGCCTGCTAATGATTCTAAGTAAGATTACCAAACACTTTTTTAGTTAGGATTACCTAACACTTTTTTAATTAAATTTTTTTAATGGCAAGTATGTACCAGAATTAACGCCCTTTCGCACTTGACTGAAAATTTTACGACGGTAAAATCGAGCGTTTCACAACACTATTGTGAGCTGTCAAAAACGACTTCTTACGATGCCTCTACTTTAGATATACTGGTAAGAACTACATGATCAATCTTCCTTCTTCTCTTTGTTATAACCACTTTATTAACCTGTGCAGGAAAGATCATTAGTGATAAAACAATGGCGTGTGCAAATGAATCTATTGTTTTGTTTTTTGTTGTGCGAAGCCATATTGTTCTTTGTAACTATGTTAGTATTAGTACACAGGTTCATTTGGTTGCTAAAGTAAACAAGCTAGCTTGTCACAATAACATCTCAGTTTGTATTAGGCACGGTAATAAAAAGAGGAAATGTAGAGCTGGTGCGGAACCGACTGCTCTCTGAATAGAGGGAATACGGTATAAGAGCCTCCACACAGAAAACTGCGAGGAAAACTTGTAGGCAAAGTATTCAAAGGCATCCCATCTCTTAAAGAGAGTCGAGTGCTCCACACTCCTGTTTCTACTTGAACATTTTCCCTTTGCCTCATAAGCGCGGTGAAAACTTGCCAAGTAAAACCTAATAATTAAGCAAATAAAATCTGCAGTATGAATGAAACACTCGAAATACCTGTTCCTGCTTTAAGCCGCATTTAGGGGATTAGCTCGGTAGATTTAACATGGCAACCTTCTGGTATGACGTCAATTGTTTTAGCAAACGAGCCAAAGCGACCTTGCCCAGGTAAAGCTGGATGAGCTAAATATACACGTAGGTCAGGGGTCAGCCGATTGGTATCGATTTTTAAAATGAGCTGCGTGCGAATTGTATGCGTGCTAGCACGACATTAATGACAATTATGCTGAATGGTTTCCTACTAACGATATCGGAATGGTGATGAATGATTTCAATTTCATAAATTGCTACTTAACTATCGCTTCTTCATAACACAATTGATTTCATTACCTACCTCCATTGTTTCTTCTGACAGTTTTACCGGTCAAAATATTATTTCTTAGTATTACAGAATAGTTAACTCAAGTGTTTTGAATACCTAATTTGTAAATGTCGACGAGAGGCGCCTCGCTTATCTGTAAAGATAATTCTCTAACGACTTCGCCTAATCCTTAAATCAATTTGATAAAACCCGTTTCTAAAACCTGTGTCCTTACGCAGGCTCAAGGACGGCCGTAGAGCTCCGCTCCTGAAATACGCATGGCCCAATCGAAGTTTCCCCGCAGGACCTCATTTCATTTCATTTAATTAATTGCTTGTGTGTACATCAGGTCTTATTACTAAATAATGTTTCAACACAACCCTGTAAAGGGCACTGCAATTCACTTACAAATATAAGTATAATAGTTACCATGCATTTACAAAATACATAACATAATAACACTTTTTAACCACTTAATTACATTGCAATATTATAATTATTATTATTTGTCCAATTATCGTCTATTGAATATAAAATAAATAAAAGAAAAAAATAAAACATTACATTTACAGGCCAGAAAGGAAAGATAGAGAGATGTATTTTTTATAATATAATTTGTGTAATTTTAGTTCTTATTGTTTAGGTATTCGTCAACTGTGTAGTAGGCTTTTTCTGCGAGATACTGTTTCAAGACTGTTAGAAATTTATTTAGATTTTGTTCGTTTTTTATGTGGTCTGGCAGATTATTATAGATCTTTATCGACGAGGGATAAGGTCCGTTTTTATGTAATGCTAACTTTGATGTTACTTGTATAAGATTATTATTACGACGGGATTCAAAGCGACGGGGCACATCTCCGGTTCTAGTGTACAGTTCAGGATGATCTTTAATAAATTTACACGATTCTAGGATATATATGCAAGGCAATGTAAGGATACTAAGGTTTCTAAAATGCATTTGGCAGCCCGCTGGACGTCTGATGTTTGACAGTATCCTGACGCATTCCTTCTGCAGGATAAATAGCTCCGATGCATCGGTGCTATTCCCCCATAGGATCACACCGTAGCTAAGCCACGCGTGTGCAAAAGCGTAATACGCCGATAATGCGGTTTGTAAATTGGTTGTTTTTTTCAGTTGTCTGAAAGCAAAAATGAATTGGCTAAGTTTTGTTTTTATTTTTTGTACATGGTCTTTCCAGTTTATGTGAGTATCAATATTTATGCCAAGGAGTGGAAAAGATGAAACACATTCTAATTTGATTCCATCATAAGTAATGTTTATATCAAGTTCTGTTTTCTGATGAGGCCTGAATTGCATTAATTTAGTCTTAGTGAAATTAATTTCTAGATTATGATCGTTTAACCAGTCTATAATTTTTGAGATAATTACGTAAATGTTTTCATCAAGTTTCGCAACACTTTCACTTGAAAGTATAAGGGAGAAATCATCCGCGAACATGACACATTTTTCGTTTATGGATTTAGGGAGGTCATTAATATAAATTATAAATAGTAAGCATCCGATGACACTTCCCTGGGGTATTGAGTCTACTACAGGTTGAACATCTGATCTGATAATCGTCATCTCTCTTGAGCTTTCACTTGCATACAAAATGTCTACGCATTGCTTCCGGTTATTTAAATAAGATTGAAACCATTTGTAACTTATTCCACGCACCCCAATACCATATAATTTATCGAGTAGTATATCATATTTTACCTTTTCATACGCTTTTGTCATATCAAACAAATTTCCTATGGCGTACTGTTTTTTATTAAGATATCTAAAATGTCATTTATATACTTATAGACTGCTAACGTTGTTGACCGTTTTTTTCGGAAACCGTTTTGTGAATCTGTAAAAATGTTATATTTTTCGCAAAAAGAGTACACCCGGTTGCACATAGCTTTTTCAAAAACTTTAGATATCGCGGGTAACAGAGCGATCGGGCGGTAGTTACTTGGGTCAGTTTTTATATTCTTTTTGTGAATGGGTTTTATAACCGCTTGCTTTAACGAATCAGGGAACACACCCTCGGAGAATGATTGGTTTATGATATACGTTAGCGGCAACGTTAATTCTAATGCACAAGCCCTTATTAATATCGGTGGTAGCTCGTCGATACCGCAGCTCGATTTAGCTTTTAAGCCTCGTATTAGGCCATAAACTTCGCGTTGTTCCGCAGGCCGTAGAAACATTGTATTTATCGAAGGTTGCAATACGGGCCGGCCGCGCGGTATCTCTCGGACGTCCGCCGCTGACGGCGATCGCCCGGCAATTGCAAACAAGTTATTAAATTCGTTTAGAGACCAGTTTGGGATCAGACGTCAATTTATTGTTGATAAGTAGTTGTATATTTTCCTTACTCTGTTTTACTTTTTTATTGAGGTTTCGGTTTATTATTTGCCACATACATTTAATTTTGTTAGAAGATTTTTGCATTTTTTTAATGAATTGTATTTTTTTGGATTTTTGGATAATATTTTTTAACATTTTTTTCATAGGTTTTGTAATGCTTTGCTAATATTTGGTCTCTGGGACGAAATAACATGGATCCGCAAAAATCGTTTATGCAAACAAGACGTCCCTTATTCCTCGCGTTAGCCATAGATTTGTTTTCGGAGGTTTTAATTTAATGCGTTGTTTAGGTATAGATTTATTTAAAATTTCTCCTAGTTTTTCATTTAGAGCATTGTAATTTTCATTTAGGGATTTGTTTGGAGAAATGTAGTTATTCCAATCTACCATTGACAATTCTGACCTAAATAATTCTATATTTTTTTCGTTATATATTCGCTTTGTTTGGTACCAAAAGTTTTTGCAGATGTTATTTGTGTTTCGGTTTTTAAGCGTAATAATAGTGCAGCTATGATCAGAAAAACCTAACTCTGTTATTGAAGTCTCGAAGTTTTCTGTAAAGTTTGTAAAAATTAAATCTAGGCAACTTGAAGAACTTCTATTTATTCGTGTGGGTCCAGTAATATATTGTTTAAAATTATATTGTATCATTAAGTCTAAAAGGTGAGTGGTTTGTCTCGATTTTTCTAAAATGTTAATATTAAAATCACCGCCGATAATAATTTTTTTGTTATAATATTTTAATTGTAAGTATTCTAACATTGATTTTAATTGGGCATAAAAAATGTCATTCTCTCTATTGTTCCAATATAATACAATTAATATAAGATTTATATCAAGAAGTTCTATTGCGCAAAATTCTATTA